>JAMKCH010020700.1:0-22995 GCA_023653785.1 Ophioderma brevispina | reverse complement strand
TGTGAAAATCGTTCTCCCTTGCCAGAAGACCAGTATAACAACTAGTACTAGTATACTAGTTAACATAGCCATAGATTCATATTCATAGAGTACATACCATAAATGTTCACAATGATAATTAGTCCAACCGATTATTGCGATTATTATCAAAATGAACTTGCGACCCCTTACATGCCGTGGTGGCGTGCAATTGATTAGCGCTCCGAGATCAAACTTATCCACTATATTATGTATATATTATATATATATATATTATATATATATATATATATATATAATATAACGGTGTGTCGTATATGATTACACCCCCTGGCCCTTCCTGCAGGTACCATTACTGGAGAAAGGAATTTACTGCACAGGTAAACACACACATATAGGTAGCCTAATCGTACGCAGTCACTCAGCTTTTAGAGCAATCAAATGACCCTAGTTTTCGGATTTTTATAGCTTTTTTATTAGTTTTATTTTTTTTTATTTTTTGCTTCAGAGGTCAAATTTAAAGGACCTTGTACTTCACTGGGTATTTAAAGATGGCACCTGGAGGACAAAATGATTCATCTGTTCCTGAGAGAGAACTTGCAGTTCGCGTAAACTGAAAGGGAAAAACCGAGGAATTGGCTAGACTGTTTAGTAAGATCCAGAAGTGTGTAAATATTTGGTGGGCTAAGGTCTCAGCAGCCAAGAGGGGGCAACATTCAAGAACAAGAACATATTTTTAGCACTATAGCGTAACGAATTACTGACCTTTAACTTACGACATGGCAGCCCTTATTGGGCGCCCACCTTGGATGCCATCTTGCCAGATATCAATCATTTTTATTATGTTATGATGCCGTACAATCGCGTCTACAAGCACCCATGCTTGTATACGAGCGATTTAGAAAACCAACGAAGAAATATTTGACTAGCGCCTTCTAACTGGTCTCTAATCGTCAAAGGTGAAATTCCTATGCAGCTCAGATGAAGCTATACTGCATTGTTATTGTTTTGGTGTCAAGATCCATAAGGTGCAAGTGAAGAAATAAGTATGAAGAAAGCAGTCGACAACAAAAACAAAACCAATGACAATTTTATGATGCTCAAGAAAAATGAATAACTAGGTGTCTTTAAAAGCCCGGTAAAGTTTTGTTTTTCTGTGGCAGGTGTTTGTGGGCCAAATGCTGCATAATAGATATTCAGGGTAAATTTTGTTATTGTCCCCTGTAAATGGTTTAGAGGACGCAAACTGTAAACAAGTCCACAGACTTCACAGTCTTGAGATATGGGTTTCCTGGGAAGTTGAGTATGTGCTAGGTCTTTTAGGTTCACAAACAAGGACACTAACTGGATCAGCGGATCACGAGAAAGCTGAAAGCTGCTTGTTGTACCAATTTTAAGTCCCCTTACAACTAATGAGCATGCCCTTGATGAGCTCTTACCACATTTGGTGGTTTTTGACCATTTATTTTGGTTGGTGTGGGAAGTCAATGGTTTATCATGACCTGAGTTGCTATCATACTCCATGTCACTCATGAAGAAAAGATATTGAAAGTTAAAATGAGTCGCCTCCAAAAAGTGAATCTGTGGAAATGTTGGGCAGCTAGAGCGATAGCAAATCCATGATAAATCTAACTTAAGGTGTTAACATGTGTAGTACAGACTGTCCCAAAAAAAATATACAATCAAAGATATTTTTTTTGGTCAAAAATGTCAGTTCATATCAACTGGAGTTTTACTGATTCTTTTTAGGAGTGTTCCAGCTTTCATGAGATTTTTAGTTGGTGCAATTTGGGGGTCTGGTTCAGGAGTTATGTCTAATTATCTGAGACAGTTGAAAAACCTGTTGGGCCAGTTTCGGCTATTCTGATATCACAAAGTTACCATTGAAAATCACCTTCAAGGCATTCTTTATTGAAAATTAAAATAAAAAGTAGGTATAAAGTGCTGCTTCTTGTGATATAATTTTTTTTTTAATTTTTCTTTTTTTATAATTTATAATGTCGCAATTGCTAATAAAATACATGTAGCATTGGGAATTCAATTCCAAACAGTCTTGTTGTCTCAGCTTTACTCCAGGTTTCAGCAGAAAGTAGAACCATAAAACATTCTTGTTGATAATAAACAGACATTTGAACACCCCATATTTAGCTTTCCTTAATTGCTCTTTGTTGAACACTGCTTTCTTCATCATATTCCTCCCTGGTATCTTGGAGGCATTGGGCAATAGGGGAAGGGTAAATTGTCCCTCCACATTAGAGCGTTGTCCACACATTTGTCCCTCAACAGACTTGTAGACTGTTACATTAAGTTTCAGCAGTCAAATTCCCCAAATTTCCCCATGAATTTCATGATTATTGTCCCCCTGAGAGTGAGTCCCTCATTTCACCCACACATAATAATTTCTGGTGCGTTCACTGAAAAATAATATATTGATTAGTTCAATGCATGATAATACATTCACTCTGATCTGTACAATATTCTTTTGTTTGAAAAGGGTTTACTCCCACAGTGATGCTACACGTCTTATACCTTTAGTTCTTGAACCTTCAGATGAAACTGGCCCAAGTGGTATTTTATCCTTTGTGTTCAACTGACACTATCTCCGCTTAGGGTCCATCAAATTAGATGGAATAAAAGCAAGGATTTAGCTTAGGATCTTGTCTAACAAATAAAGTCCAAATATCTGGCAAAAAACGCACAGTTTATATTTTAAGAATTTTTAGATTTGATTGAATAGTTATTATTGGGACAGTCTGTATTGGCCGTGTCACTTAAAGCCAATACAGTCAGTATGGTAGCAAAAGTTGCACTGGTCACACAAGATGGCTTTCGCGTTGTTATCACCTCATTTTGGCAGATGCCACATGGATATGCGGAACTGTTTGGCCCAGGATTTAACTCAACTTGACCACTTAGGAGTACGATTATAAGTGAGTGGCTTAGATTTTTTGACCGGAAAAAACAAAATTTTTTGTAGAACAAGTACTTTTCTGGAGCATGCGATAAGCACAGCAAAGCTCCATCTATCAATTGGTTTATTCATGTGAGTTTTGCCAGAAGTAAAAGTCCTGTTCAAGCAGATTTAACCGTGTGTGTACTATAGTAATTATCTCTGTATATCTTTAAATACTATACGACTGTCCCAAAAAAAATATACAATCAAAATTATTTTTTTTGCCCAAAATCTAAGTTCATCTCAACTGGAGTTTTACTATTCTTTTTTAGGAGTGTTCGAGCTTTCATGAGATTTTTAGTTGTGTAAATTTGGGGGTCTGGTTCAGGCGTTATGTCTAATTATCTGAGACAGTTGAAAAACCTGTTGGGCCAGTTTCGGCTATTCTGATATCAACAAAGTTAACATTGAAAATCACCTTCAAACATTCTTTTTGCAAAATTAAAATAAAAAGGAAGCTTAAAGTGCTGCTTCTTGTGTTTTAACGTAATTTATAACCTTTATAAGTCGCAATTGCTAATGAATACCTGTAGCCATTTGAAATTCTATTCCAAACAGTCTTGTTTGCTCCTCAGCTTTACTCCAGGTTCAGCAGAAGGTAAACCACAAAAACCCCTGTTGAAAGTAAACTGAGACTTTGACACAACCATCTTCCTTATGTTCTTTGTTGAACACTGCTTTCTTCTCATATTCCTCCCTTGCATCTTGGAGCAGTGTGGAATAGGGGAATGGTAAGTTGTCCCTCCACATTAGAGCGTTGTCCACACAACAAGTGTAACAAGCGTTGTCCACACAACTTGCTGTAAACTTGTTACATTAGTTTCAGCAGTCAAATTCCCAAAATTTCCATGCATTTCATAAATATTGTCCCTCCTGAGATTGAGTCCCTCATTTCACCCACAACATAATAATTTCTGGTCCTTTCACTGAAATAATATATTGATTATTTCAATGCATGATAATACATTCACTCTGATCTGTACATGATTCTTTTGTTGAAATGTTGGGGGGGGGTGGGTGGTTGGTTTGGTTTGGGGGGTTTGGTTTTGTTCGTGAAGGGGTTTTTTGGTTGGTTTCCTCCCCCCCTGCCTTTTTCCCGTCTTCTCCCTTTTCTTTTTCTTGCCTCTTCCTGTGCCCGTTTCCCTTCTGTCTTTTCTCCCTCCTTTGTGTCAACTGACAATATCTCCGCTTAGGGTCATGAATGGATGGAATAAAGCGCGGATTAGCTTTAGGAATTTGTCTAATAAATAAAGTCAAAAATTAAAAAAAAAAAAAAAAAAAATTTTATATTTTTATGAATTTTAGTTGCTTTGTATAGTTTTATTGGGACAGTCTTTACTCCATGTATGCATCCCTATCATAGGCACATCTATAGGCGAACAACCATGAGATGTACTATTAAAGGTAACTATTTTCTGTATTGCCAGGCAGTCAAGCCAATGCCCACGTGTGTTTTGATGGAATTAATTTGTTGCCTCGATGAAATGTTATCGGTTATTACACAAAAGCAAGGCTTGTTGCCAGAGTGTTAAATGTTTATCTGTATACGTTCAAGAAGATGACATAATCAGTACAAAAGCCATAAAACTAGGCTCTTCCCTGACCGTTCACTGCATCTAGTTTCCATCATCAAGAGACCAATAATAGATATAAAATGGGGTAAATCCTTTACGGTCTCGTATAAGTCCAGTGACGCAGGAGCTGCTACGTAAGTAGGCAACTCTTCAGTGGGATCCAAATTTGGTAGCCTTTATCAAAGTGTAATGCTGTATCACTAATGAGTAGCTGTTTCAAAAATCCAATAATCATATGAAAACTAGAGGATTCCCGCTCAGCGATTTGGAATAAGGTACACTGAGCATGATATGGGTAGATTAAAATGCTGGTGGACACGGATAAACACAATTTTTTCGGGATTTTGTCAACTGAATATGCGGCAAAGAGAGAATGATTCGGTGGACTGACGTCACGGCATGATTCGGTGAGCTTTGGTACGCACTTGGGGGAAGTTGTTATCATCCCAAAAGATCCCATGAAAATGCCATGCCCTTGATGATGTCAAACTTCTCTGCCCCACGGGAGAAAATACCAAAGTCATAGTATCCAAGCTGGGTTATTCGGCGTTTCTGGGATCAATGGCAGGTGATATAACCTGCATAGTTAGCCCTCTCCGTGCATGTACCTTGCAACAGACTGACATACTGGGATTGTGCACATAGGTAGTTTAAATAGAGCACACGTACATAATCGGTTGAGTTGCTTCTCGATCTCAATGCGCTTGTCATATCAAGACGCATGAGGCCATATGGAAAGTCGATGCCTTTCTAACCCTGAATAAAAATGGCTAGGGCTAGCGGACAAAGATCTCATTGCGTGTACAAGGTTGACGCAAACATTTACAAGAAGTACATACTTTGCTAAAATAAATTGTCTAACATTATCAAAAAATCAGGTTCTATCGCGTGTTCTCATTCTATTATGTGCACTTTTCGTGGAAGTGAATCAAATGTCATCTCCTTTTTTTCCCCTGAATATCAGTGACCAAGAGCAGGAGATGTACAATACGTTCCATGACTCCAGCCAAAAATGGTGCTATTGATAAGTAAATCCGCCCGTTATGAATAGGATGAATAGGACAACGGACTTCAGATTCTCTGGGACTGCAAAACCATTGTTATTGTCCATGGCGTTAAAAGCTTTTGAATTGTTTTCACCGCCCGGTGTCATATTATACAGTGTCCGTGTGACTGAGTGTTCTACCACCCATCTGTCTATTGTGTTCTCCATTGAGTGCTGTATGCATCATTTGTTTCAGCACTGCAACCAAATGGTCTCGTCTACAAGGTCACGGTTTATTCCGTACATGTTGCTATGGTAGCTAGGACACTCTCTCGTGGGGGACACTCAGTTTCTTTACACCGGTTTAGATTGAGCTGCAGCCTCATTCACGAAGAAAATAAAACTCAAACTTCTGCTGGGAGTTTAAAGGGGCATTTCGTGATCACAGCCTCGTTCCCCCGACTTACCTCAAAACAGTTGAGCCGTTAACATTAGTAATCCATGTGTGCCAAATCTTACGTGCAAATTCGGTCGTGTCTGTAAGAAATTCGCAATTTTGTATTTTCTGTCCGTAAACGGACAGAAATTATAGCAAAGTGGCCTATGGGACCGTGGGAAACGAGCATTTGCTCATAACACAAAACCGCAAAGTCGGGATCACCTAAAAAGTTGTGAATAAGCTTTTCTCAAGGATATCTAGTGAGCAATGAATAAAACAGAAGGGGCTGGAATCACGAAATACACCTTTAATAACTTTGATCGTATATTTCATCATTATTTATTCAAAAAGAAAACGAAGATGAGCAAAAATCATGAAAGAAGTTTGATTGGCAAGCTGTGACCTAACATCTTGGTGCAGAACCAACACCCATAACTTAATCATATTAATATTGGGACCTCTTTTCTATTCAATTAAAATTTTGTGCGGCACCGGTGTGAAAGCAGCTATCAAGAGCGTACCAGGGGGGCGCGTGGGGGCGCCGGCCCCCAGGGTAAAAAGTAAAGAATAAACAAAATAGGGGAGGAAACTAGGAAAAGTAAGAAAGAAAAAAAGAGAAAAACGGAAAAATAAAAATCGATTCGATGTTAAGTTTGTTACCTTTATGCCACTCTAAAATAAAGGTGTGTAAAATGTCAATTTTATTATACCTCAGGGATTTGAGACAATCTGAACATCTCTCATAAAACAATGTAAGCATAGGTTTAGTTTTATACGCTTTTGTGTTGACACCCCATAATGGCGAATCAAGGGGCGTCCGACCCTAACCCCTTGGATGAAAAAAATGCGACACTGTGAAATTACTTACATAGGGAATTCCTATAACCTATTATTTAATTGGTAAAATTTTCCGCGCTTCGCGCAGCAAAGGATTGTTAACAAATCTTACTTCATATTCAGGACGGACCTTGATTGAGAATTTAATAAATTTTGTGATTAGCTTGATGTGCGACAATCAGTGGCCCCCCAGCCGCCAGGGGAGCATGGCCAAAGTTTTGACGGATTTTGCCAAAAATCAGCGATTTTTGGGAGTACAAAAATCACCCAAATTTGGGCAAAAATCAGGGATTTATGGGCCAAAATGTAAAAGAATCTACAAATTTTTTTTATAGTTTACCCCCCGAATTTCACTTTTGCTTCCAAAAAGTTTGTACCTCCGTTTTCCCCCCACTGAAAAAAGAGGTTGGCGCCAGCACTGATTTTGATTTACCTTCAATCACTATGGGTAGGATTGTACATGTTGATGTAGTATTGTTAAAGTCGGATGTAAACCGGGTCATATGTCATGTTAAGGCTTAGTAGGGCCTATGTCACACATAATAATAACAATTTTAAAAAATGAAGTCAGAAGAAACCTCCCGTGGTATCAATCATTTCAATGCACATTAAAAAATATTCAGAAACGTGTTCTTTATTGAATAGGCAGTGTGATGAAGCGCACATGATCCTGGCTATTAATTTTCTTCTGACTTTGAACAGTTTGTGTCTTTGATAGGACGAAAGTCCCACGCGACGGAGGGCATTCTATTCTAATTTTGCACATCGAATGTCCCGTGTAAGCAAAAATAAAGTTTTTTTCTTAGAGAAATGTAAAAAAAAAAATGCAAAATTGCGTTTTGTTTTTATCGTTAAATAATATATTATTAAAAAGTAAAAAGTTTAAAAAAAAAACTTTTTATTGCCATTTTTTACACACTAAGCGGCGCCCGAATTTTCCAGGTTTTTCTGACAAATTATCTAGAGGTATCTTTTCAAGGTGAGCAACAAAACCGTAAAAAAAATTGCGCTAAAGGACTAATGTTAAACACACAAATGCGGCGCGATGTCTGCTGAGACAAACTTTTTTTTTTCTTGGCGCTAACTTCAGCCCTCAAGTAGGTAAAAAGCGTTTCCTTGAGTATCAATAAAAAACGTAATTCTTTCGCGCATAATATGCAGGTCAATAAAACAAATCTATTTCCCAATTCAAACAAGCTTTGTACATGTGATCATAATAAAAAATTAAATTTGCTTAAAAATCACTGGAGATGTGAACTCTCGCCCGAACACTTGTACACATGCTTCATTCAAAAACAAAAAAACTTATGCTGGTTAAGATTTTCGGCTGTTTGCTATACCTTGAAACAATCTCTTTGCTTCTTTGAAAATACTTGGTACTCTAGGTGGGTAAAAACATGAGTAGAAATAAAATCTTTCCCTAGAGGTATCCAAATTGGAAGGCGGAGCTTTCGGCACCCTAGCGAATGCCATCACCAGAGCAAACTAAACAGAAATGATGTTTGCACCTTCTATACACGTGAACAAAGGGGGGAGAGAAAAAAACCGATGATCAAAGGGTACCACAGTAATTAAGTTTCCGGTTCATAGTCGGGAGGCATCCTTTGAGTAGTTAACCCCATTCAGAGGAATTTCTGCTCCTTTGTCCTATTGAAGTTGTAGGGATTAGACTTGATGGAAAAAAGCTTCCATGAGTTTCCTTTCAGTCCAAATTAGTGTCATGTCCAGAATTGTAGTCGTGTCCCAGTCACTGTTATGTTGGTCATTTCCACACATGTTCGGCGAAGCCGATTTTTGTGTGTTCTGCCCCGTTTGAGTAGCTTTCTGGTGTTCGTCGGTTCTCTTTTTCAATGATTTGCCGGTTTCACCAATGTAACGTTTCTTCATGACCACAAGGAATAGAATAGATAACTCCAGCTTGGAGTTCTGGAGACCAAAGGGATCTTTAGGTTGCACTAGTGTTGTCGTAGCGTGTTAGTATTTTTTTTTTCTTTTTTTTTTTTTTTTTTTTTTTTTTTTTTTTTGGGTCTTAAAATACACCCGTAGATTTTCTTACGGTAGAACTTTGCGAAATAGCCTCAGACGTACCGATACGTAAGGTAAAATAACGGTAGCGTAGGCGTACGATCATTGGTAGAGACGTATCGGCGCGTTGCGAAGTGAAGTCCATGTTACAAACTTGAAGGGTAATGTTCAGCTCAAAGCTTGTTTGGGATGTGAACATTTTACTTCCGTTTCCATAGTGTTCGGACGGAACATTGTAAGCTCTTTGAAATAGAGATAGAATAAGGAGCGTGGGGGGCGGGGTTTGGGTTGGGGGGTTTTGGGAGGTTTTTTCTTTTTTTAAATTGTTTCTTAAATGATCTGAGTACAAAATTCAAGTATTAGTCGGTGTGGGTCTTCTTGCAATATACAGTCGTGTCAAGAGTAAGGTAAGGTTTCTCGTAACCAAAAACATCGAGGAACGCGATCTGTCCGTTGGTCTTCTCTTCACGGGTGAATTTGATGACATCCTTGCGAAGACTGTTGAGATGGTCAAAGAAAGACGTTAAGTAGTCTCGATCTATAACACGGAAAGTGTAGTACACATAACACGTTTCCCATATGCTCGGTGGATACGTGCCGGCAGAAGGGATTACTGCTCAAAGGACTCCATAAACAGGTTAGCCATAGGTGGGGAAACGGGAGAAAACCCTCTTCCGCCCTCAGTTGGGAGTATAGGTCACTGCTCAAACCTGAAGTATGTGTTAGTCAAACAAAACTCCAACAACCGTTTCACGTCAGCGATGTGAAGGGATGTCCTGTCAATCAGTGTCGAGTCATCTTTTGATACGGGCCATGGTAATGTCAATGGCTTCCTTCAGGAGGAAAACAGAATGTGAAAAGCGATTCCACGTCAAAGGATACTAGCATCTCTGAGTCTTTGAGGGTCACAGTGATATGAACGTAGCGAAATCACGTGAGTCTTTCACATGGTGTCAGTTTTTTCGATCAGATGGTTTGAAAGTATGTAGGTCAACTCCTGTTATACACTCACAGGTTATTCCGAACGACTACAATGAAATCGCCATTCATTCGCATACCGCTAGGACTGACTCGTCGATATGCTCCGAATTTACGGCACGTGTGGCTATCAACAAAAAGAAATGTTCTATTTGATACCGCTAGTGACATGACTACGCGAAACCCTCAAAGCTGTTCTCACAGCAGACGACTTCACCAAAGTTGAGAGGAATACTGACAGTGCTTTTCAGCGAGAATTGCCAAAGCCAAGATAGAACAGGATTGGCCAAGGTCAATGACTCCTGAGAAGAAGGAATCGATCCTTCGACGCAATTTAGCCCTGACTTCCGATGATGAAAGATCATCGGGTGCTGTGATTTGTCTAACCGCAACCTATCTGGAGCCGAAATCGGTATTTTTCTGCAGCGCGGACTTAATTGCTGTTCACCGAAGAGAAAAGTGCCCCAACTTCAGATAGTGGTGCTATTGATCGACACTGAAGTATCTGGGCAAAGACGACCGGGAAGAGGGCGTAGTGATGTGACTTCCATTTTGAAGAATGCTAAACCCCCTAGATCTAACATTTATATTGATGAGCATCGGGATCTAAGGAACCTCAAGCGGGATGACTTATTCAGATTCTCCCTGTGACAAAGGACGTGCTTACTGTTATTCTAACAATGGTACTTCTAGGATAAAGTGCAAGCAGCTCTCAGCTCACTAGCTACACCCGACTAAAACCGCGATCCGACCCAGAAACTCGAGGTGACATTGGAATGTCTTCATCAGGAGGGCGACTTCGCGATAATGACAAGACTATCGATAGTCAGGACTTGGAGGCTGGGCCCTTAGTAGTCACGCTCTAGGTTTATGACTACCAAAAATACACAAAGAAGGTGTCCCCATGCGCCCTATGTTCGGCTATTTGCTCTCCGACCTACAATTTAGCCAAGGGTTGACTACATACTTCAACCACTCCTGACCGGAAAGACCAGACACCATGTGAAAGACTCACGTGATTTCGCCGCGACGTTCCATATCTAATGTGACCCTCAAAAGACTCAGAGATGCTAGTATCCTTTGATGTGGAATCGCTTTTCACATCGGTTCCTCTGAAGGAAGCCATGAATACCACATGGACCGTATCAAGAGGACGCGACATGATTGACACGACATACCTCCACATCGCTGAGTGAAAAGGTGTTGGAGTGTTTTGTTTGACTAAACATCTTCATGTTGGAAAGTGACATCGACTCCACAACTGATGGGCTAACATGGGTTCTCCCGTTTCCCCCAGTGGCAAACTGTTTAGGGTCTTTGAGCAGGAAGCCCTCTGACTACACTAATCCACCGCGCATATGGAAACGTTATGTGGACGACACTTTCTGTGTATAGGATCGAGACAAATTAACGTCTTCTTGAACATCTCAACAGTCTTCGCAAGGATGTCATCAAATTCACTTCATGAAGAGGAGACAAACGGACAGATCGCATTCTCGATGTTTTTGGTTAAGAGGAAACCTGCCTTACTTTGACCGCTGTATATCGCAAGAAGACCAACCACCGATCAATACTTGAATTTTGACTCTCAACATCCAGTGTCAGCCAAACGCTACGTACTTCGATCTCTATTTCAAAGAGCTGACAATGTTCCTTCGAACCACTATGGAACGGGAAGTGAAAAGGTTCACATCCACAGCTTTGAAGCTGAACAACACCCTTCAAAGTTGTACATGACTTCCACTTCGCGGACGCGCCGATCGATAACTGTCTCTACCAATGATCATACTAATAACGCTACAGTTATTTTTCCTTACGTATCGGGTACTTATGAGGCTATTCGCAAAGTTCTACAGAAGAAGAATCTACGGGGGATTTTAAGACTACGAACACGCTACGACAACAACTAGTCCACCCTAAAGGCCGCTGTTCCCTAGGAACTCCAACCTGGAGTTATCTATCTATTCCTTGTGGATCCGTGACAAAGTGTAATTGAGTTTGAAACCAGGCCGAGCATTGAAAAAGAGAACCGACGAACACCAGAAGGCGACCTAAAAACGGGCAACACACAAAAATCGGCTATGCACGCCACCCCCGCGCGAAAAACGAACATGTGTGGAATGACCACCATAACATTGACTGGGACAAGACTACAACCTTCTGGACAGGAAAACTAATTGGACTGAAGGGAAACGCATGGAAGCTTTGTACATCAAGTCTATCCCTAACAAATTCAATAGGGACAAAGAGCAGAAAATTTCCTCCTGAATGGGTGACTACTCAAAGGATGACTCCCGACTAATGAACCGGAACTTAAATACTGGGGTATCCTTTGACCATCGGTTTTTGTTCTCTTCCCCCTTTGTTCACTGGCGTATATAAGGTGCAACATTATGACTGTTTAGTTTGCTTGATGATGGCATTCGCTAGGGTGCCGAACCGAAAGCTCACAGCCTTCCAATTTGGATACCTCTAGGGAAAGATTATATTTCTACTCAATATTCTTTGTTATATATAAACCAATTTTCAAGTGAATTTCCCCATCAGCCTGTGATGAGTAAATGTGTGTCGGAAAGGGAATATACAGCAAGCGTTTCGAGCTGGTACAGGAGGGGGACACCCCCTCCAACACCCACCCTGGTTAACACTTCCATATCTTTTAAGCGGAAACAAAACCATAGCACCGCCAATGGTTGGCACGGGCTACGGGATAAATGAAAGACTCGACCCGTGAGGGGTCCGTTCCCCAAACTGTGCGTAAACCTACCTTGTATACTAACTCATGCGTATGTCCTTACATAAACAGACCTTTTCATACAGTTAACATGTTTTGGGGACAAAATTGGTCCCACTCCGGCATGACATTATAGGATGACGTAGATTTACGATGAGTTTCGCGAAACGGATCCGGGTTTCAGAAAAATGCCCGCGAAGGCGGCGAAGCACGAAAACTAGGTAATTGTAACCCAAACAAAGTGACCTCTAAAACGTCTACTATTTTAGGCTTTGAGTTACTGTCGTCCAAAGGCCTCTCACTGACCAGGAAAGGGGAAACCACAATGCCCCCTTTACCCTCCCCATGTCAGCGGTGCTGATTTTAGGACCGTTGCACATACCCATGAACAGTTAGTATATATATATCCCAGATTATCTATGTGAGGAACCCACTTTGAAATGCAATCATTTTTTCCAATTTGCATGAAAAAAGTCTTGGCAAACGAATCATAAAGGGTTCCACTCTTCGTGTGGAAGGGGGAACACCACCCGCACGTGCCGCTAAGGGCAATATCTTCCTTTTACACGGGGATTGGTAGGGTCTCCCTTCTAAGTGCGGATGCATTTGGGTCCCCCATTTGATCAGGTAGGGCATTGAGGGATACTAGGGACATTTTCGCATCAGGGCAAATGCTTGGCCAAAGTTTGTGTTTACAATTTAGGAATAGTATAATATTTAAACATATTCAAACACAACGCCGACATTCGTGTTAAACGTGCTTTTGAAAACCCTAGAACGAAGCTCCAAACGACCCATTGGACAAAAATCACCCGGTCAATAAAACAATCTATTTCCAATTTAAACAAGCTGGTAAAATGTGATCATATAAAAAAAATAAAATTTGATTAAAAATCACTGAGATGTGAAACTCTCGCACAAGAAACTGGTACAAATTGAGTCATGAAAAACAAAACCTGGGACACGTGGGTAGATGTTGCGGCGGTGGCTCATGTACCTTGAAAAAATAGTCTCGGTTGATACCGAGAAAAAAGGGGAAAGGGAGGGGCCCAAGACAGCGGGGGGGGATGACGTAAATGTGTGTCGAAACGGGAATATATAGCAAGCGTTTAGAGCTTTGTAAAGGGAGGGGGAACCCCTCCCACAACAACCCTGGTTAACACTTCCATATCTTCATTCGGAAACACAAAAACCATAGCACCGCCAATTGTTGGCCCGGGCTCCGGGATAAATGAAAACTCAGACCCGTGGAGTCCGTTCCCCAAACTCGGCGCTAAACCCTACGTGTATACTAACTTGTGTGTATGTCCTAAATAACAGACCTTTTCATAAGTTACACATGTTTGGACAAATTGTCACGCAGGCATGACATTTAGGATGATACGTTAGTTATACGGACTGAGGTTCGGGAACGGATCCCGGGGGTTTCAGAAAAATGCCCGCGATAGGCGGCGACGAAGCGCGAAAAAATGTCATGTAACCCAAACAAAGTGACCGCTAAACGTTCTACTATTTTAGGCTTTGAGTACTCTCGGCTCCAAAGGCCTCTCACCTGACCAGGACAGGGGACAATGCCCCCCTTACCATCCCATGTCACCGATCCTGATTTCAAGAACGTTGCCAAGACCCTGAAATTTATTAATATATATCCCAGATTATCTAGTTTATTAACCACTTTGAAATTGCAAATATTTTTTCCATTTTGCGATGAAAAAAAGTCTTGGAAAAGAAGGAATCTACAAGGGTTCACTCTTCGTGTGGGGGAAAGGGGGAAACACACAACGCACGTGCGCTACGGCATATCTTCACTTTTACACGGATTGGTAGGGTCTCCCTTCTAAGTGGAGATGGAATTTGGTCCACAATGTTATCAGGTTAGGGCATGAGGGTACTAGGGAAATTTTTGCATCAGGGCCACTGCCTTGGCAACAAAGTTTTGTTTCACAATTTAATAAGTATAATATTTAAAAACATATTCAAAACAACGCCGCCATTCGTGTTAAACGTGCTTTTGAAAACCCTAGAACGAAGCTCCAAACGACACGACATTGGGACAAAACACCCCCGGTCAATAAACAATCTATTTTCCCAATTTCAAACAAGCTTGGTAACATGTGATCATAATAAAAAAAATAAATTTGCTTAAAATAACTTGCAAGATGTGAACTCTCGCCACGAACACTTGTACACATGCTTCATTCAAACCAAAACTTATGCATGGTTAAGATTTTTCGGCTGTTTTGGCTCTCATAACCCACCATCTGAAAACATATTCTTTGTTATATATAAACCATTTGCAAAGTGAATTTTCCCCATCAGCCGTGAGAAGTAAATGTGTGTCGGGAAAGGGAAAAGGGAATATATAAGAAAGCGTTTCGAGCTTTGTACAGGAGGGGGACACCCCTCCCATTCCCACCCTGGTTAAAATTCACATATCTTTAATTCGGAAACAACAACCATAGCACCGCCAATTGTTGGCCCGGGCTCCGGATAAAGGAAAACTCAGACCCGTGGAGTCCGTTCCCCAAACTCAAGCGTAACCCTCGTGTCTATAACTACTCAATGTCGGTATGTCCTACATAACAGACCTGTTCATACCAGTTACACATGTTTGGACAAATTGGGTCAATCAGGCACCATGACAATTTTATAAGGGTGTACGTCGATTACGACTGAGTTTTGTTCGACGAAGGGGCACTGCCATGGGCAAAGTTTGTTTGTTTTTACAATTGAGAAATAATAGTAATATACAGTGTGAGTCAAAAATAAAACACATACAGTCGATAAAAAAAATAATTAAAATAGGTAAGCAATGGTTTTTTTGGTCAAATGTTGCTATGGTATCAAGAAGGATAAACAGGCTTCGAAGAAAGAAAAGTTTATTTGGCGTCATATGGACTTGGAGGAGAATGTTACGTTATTTGCTGATGAGAGAGTGTTAAAAATCCTGTTTGGCCGATTTTGAGCCAAACAAAAGATTTCGTTGCAGACTTGCTTACAAAAGTACATGGTTCAGCAGTGTTCGTAGTTGTGATTTGAGTCAAAAATTTAACACCAAAAATTATTGTTCAAAACAATGTTAAGAGAGGGTTGGGTTAGTAGAGTAATTGGGGAGGATTTAAAAATAATCCCAGGGACAGATTACAAAAGAAACAAATGCTAACTAGTAAAAAAAATGTTCAAATTCCCAAATAAGAAGTTAAGATAGCTGGTCTGTAAGAACCAAGTTACTTTGGTTCGAAGATTTCATGGTTTTAACCTAAACGAAACTTGGGAGCAAAGGTGAAACCATAGAATGTTTTGCATTCCGCTTGAAAAAACAGCAGTGCGAATTGAATTTTAAAGTTTAAAATTCCGAGTTATTTCAGCAGAAACCTTCATCTTTAGAGTTTCTTCTTGCAATTTATGGACGGCCGCGTATACTGTTTTGTGCACAAATAACATTACACTTAAGAAGTAAAACAAAACTCTGAGCAGTTTCCATTATATGTTCATGAACTGAGACATTGATATTCCAGTGATTTTCAATTTTAATGATTGAACAATGTAATTTAATTTTTTGAAGAATATTTACTATCAATATGTTACACAATAGACCATTTTTTCAAACTGATATGTTTTTTTGTCGAGAAGAAATCAATACGATCTGAAATTGCATGTGGGAATTGTCTTTGCTATAAAATATGTTATGGTATATCGTCGGTTTCAGTCTCTCCGCATTGTATGGCTAAAAAATCGGCCCCTGAAATTTTAAGGGCTCTCCGGAAAATTGACATAGTTTTGCTGACCACCCAAAGTCCAAGCCACAACTAAAATCTTCTGATAGCCTGGTTTATCTCTGGAAACACTAAGCAAAGCAAGGAAGCAAAAAACAACGTTTTAAACCTTTGAAAGAAAAAATCTTTCCTGACTTAAGGGTTTTTAATGACTCCACTGTAATCTTTAAACAAATTCAGAAATAACTCCGGCTTCGTGTTAATGTGCTTTTGAAACCCTAGAACGAAGCCCCAAACGACGCATTGGACAAAACACCCCCGGACTCGTACCGAATTTTCTTGGGGGGAGTCAGCCTAGATCATGGCGCCCCCCGGTTGACAGCATCCTGGGTACCGGCCTATGGATTATTCCGGCGGGAGCCACAAGTCCGGGGCTCCATAACGATAACGGAATAAAGCGTGAAACTAATGTTACGTGGAAGGTCCACTGAATCATGCCCTATTGTCACCATGTTCCCGGACTAGAGTACCCTGTAACAATAATTACTTCTACAAAACCGTTCACCTGCCATTTGCATATAGATATGTTGAATGATTTTTCCGATTTCCTCTGCTTATGAAAGCATAAATTGCATAGAATGGGTTACGGCGACAAGGTACGCACGGGTTGGTTCTGCACAAAGTCGTTAGGTCACAGTTTTCCAACAATGTTTTTTCTCATGAGCTTGTTCACCTTCGTTTCCCCTTTCGACTAAAGGATGAAATATAGGGTCAAAGTCAAAATTGGCACACACAGTAGAACTCTAACTTTATTTATCGTGAAAGAGGCAAGGTAATTTGTTTCCCATCTGAAAAATACTAATCTAATCGGGGTGATGGTATAGGCACCTGCAATCTTTCAGTTTGCATGATAATAAAATGGGCTCTGCAGTTCCAGATGAACAAGGAATCTGTGAAGTGGTTTTGGTCGTCTACATACCTAGCGTATTTGGTATCAATAGCCCCATTAATTTGCTGGAGTCAATGAATCATGGTGTACATCCCGTATTCATACTGATTTCAGGGCATAAATTGAGATTGACATTTAATCATTTTCTCGAGAATGTGCACATCCTAGAAGTGAGAACACACGTATAACTGATTTCTCTAATTTTAGGACAAATTATTCAGAAGAATTATGTACTTCCCAGGGGTGGCGGCCCCACCTTGGTTTTGTCTTATCCGAGCAGTTCGTTTTCGCTTTGGCCTATGGCCTAGGCTGGAGTTCTAATTCGTGACGAAATGTTTCGTCTAAAATATCATAGGAACGGCCCAGTGGAACCTCCGCTATATAACGTCACAAAATTTCAATCCAAACGCCCATATTGGCGAGTGCGAGTCCTCGAACAAAAACCTACACAATCGAATTATATTGAAGTGTTTCGGTTCATTTGTGTAATCTCATCAGTAATAAGAGACCAAACTTTGTTTCCCAGTAGCAATCATTAAAATATGTGAGGCTTCGTGGGCAAGAAAATTGAGCTAAACACGGCCGAAAATACGAACCAAATGGGCGAAAGTCCGATTCACGACAACAAAAAATAACATAATTATTTTGGACGTGAAAGTTTGCCGGCGTCGGAAAATGTTAAAGAGTTAGAATCATTGATGTGCATTAGTTTGTCGAAAAAAAAATAGTGATTAACGGCAATGCAAAACGGCCAATTCGCCATATTGGTGTTTTCCGATCTGAAAGCGTTTACGTGCGTGAACCATGACCGTACGCATGACGCAAGTAGATACGAACCTCCTAGCAAAAATGTTGCTGACGCTGTGGAAGAAAACCGGGTTTTATTATTTGTGTATCTTGGAAACTTTAGGAAGGAACAAATACGTTACTAAGTTGTTAATGATGTTAATTTTAAATGGTATCGGTTTTAACAGAAAGAACGCTGCACTCTAAAAATAAGAAAAAAAGTAATTGATGACTGAATGAGCTGCGTGGTAATTTGCCACATAAATGTGAACAAGCTAAATAGGTTGATCGGACTGTATTTTGTTCAATGTTATCCTTATATTTGATTTCATCGATTAAAAACTCCTGCCCCTACCCCACAATGAGATCAGGAAATACATAATTTGATAGTAATAACAGTATCAATATGAACATATTTAATCTTTCCTGCAGCTGGTGTGTTGAAAAAACAAACAAACAAGTAAGTGCGCTTAAACGGCCTGCGAACCTACAACCTCCCGATCACTAGAACAACGGGCTAGTCATTGAGCTAACGAGACAGTATTTAAAGAAAAGCGATAGATCAACTCTATAGGTATGGGTTGATCTAACGATCACCTATTCTGTTTGAAAAGTTTAAGGACACATCTTTTCAAACTGCATTTTCGTACGGTCACTACCGCCGATAAGCCCTACCCGAAATAGAAATATACCTATATATTTATCTCATCGTACTAAAAAGATGTACATTCGCAGGTACTTGAAAAAATGTAAAAATTGACTTGGCAAACACTCTGCTGGATTGACAGCTGATTCTAACTAAATTATTTGCCTTTATTCGACGAAGGAGAGAAAGCCGATTTTAATTGTTGACTTATTATAAGTTCGAACCCTTAAAATGACCTTTTAAGGTATGCGTCGTTGGCGTTCCTACTGAATAAATTTAGCATTGGTGATATAAAATAAATTAAGAGATAAACCCATATAAATCAAAGGCGAAAAAATTTCAAAGACACCGCCGATTTAGGTTTGGACTTCTGTAAAAAACCGTGGCCAACCGTACCTTAAGAAGTGACATGAAGCAGTAATAGTAAATCTTGAGTATTATTGACATTGATTATTGAGGTATAATAATTAAATACAACTTTGCTCGGTCAAGCGATGAAACAAAACACCGTGACAACTCATCACTTAAATTAACTAAAACTAGAACTTAAGCGGCGTGAATCCTACTCCACTCACCTGGAACGAGCGTTGGCGAATGACTAAGGATATGGATTTCATCTGGTTGATTTGAAAAGGACAATCACACATAATTGATCAAAACCTTAATCGCTTTCTGTTGCCGATAGGAGTATGACCTTCAGCCCCAGTGCGCGGTGGTTTGGTAGTGAAATGTCTCTTTTTATGTTCACTCAAAGATGTAAGAAAAGTCATTTGCCACGGTAAATCACGGAAGGGGTTCTTAGCAGCGCCAATAAGGGGGTGGCACGAATTAAAATGTTAAATGGACTAAGATTTGAACCTCAATTTGCACATTTGTTTAAACAGATTCCTGGAGATCATGGACGTAATAGAGAGAAGGACAACAAACGCGAAAACCACCAAATTACTAATTCGATTACCCATTCATCTCGACAAACAGATAGGCACTCGATGTGTATTATGTGCATACACCGACAAGCCCGTTGTGATCTATATCTATTTGCCGAGGTCGATGGAGGACTATGTGGAAAAGCTTTTCACAAAACTTTTTTGCGGAGGTTGTGACCTGACTGTAGGGGTTTTTGGAAAATGCCCACAGTACATTCAATTTCCATCTTTTTTTGGCAAGTGTTGTTGTCACCAAATAGAGGAAATTTTGTCGACAATACCCCGAAAAAACCAATCAAAATCCGTATTCCTTTGTGGAGCTAAAGGCTGCTATAAATAAGCTTGCCCCATTTTGGGTGTTTTGTGACCCCGTAATTGTAAAAATTTCTTGTGAAAAATAATATGAAAATGTTACGATCATTCACGACTTTGAGAAAAGAAGAAACGGTGTTGTTATGAAAGTTCAATGTACTTGTAACAATGTATAACTTTTGAACTGCGTGCCCAAAGCGGCCCCAACACGTGTAATTGACATCGAAAACCCACAAAAATGTTAATATTTAACTTCCGGTTAAGTTGAATTTGTTTACCGCAGTGGCCTGTTTGGTAGCCGATACCATGTCGACCTGATTCCAAAGTCAGTTTCATCTAATATGATGTAATAAGTCAATTTATACCTAATTAAATGTATAAAATTATAAATAATTAACCCTCGTCTTCCGAGGGGGGGGGGGGGGGGGTGGTTACCGCTCTCTTCTATTCTTTTCGCCAACCAAAACCCGTTTTTTTGTAAAATGAGTTAATGTGATTGACATTTTAGCCTCCGTTTCATGCCCCCCCAATTTAAAAAACGCTACCGGGGTATAGGAAAGGTAAAGGGTTGTGATCCCCAAACTGATGGCTAGGGTGTGGCAACACCCCCCACCAAGCGTAAATCCCGGGGGGGGGGGGGTGGGGAGATATATCTCCCCCAATATTTTGATGCACAGGGGGGGGTGGTAACTACGATCACCCCCCCAAGGTTGATACCCATTCAAGGTTTTTGACCCAAAATAATCTCATATTTGACCATAATAGTTTAAAAATGGTCAATTTCCGCGCGCTTTGCGCGCATTTGGTTTAAATTACAATTAGATTTCATGATTTAGCTTCTAAATGGCAATTTTTTTAGCGCGCTAGTAATGGATCTTCCAGCAAAACCCCATTCCATCCTAAATTTTCATCAACCCCAATCCCCCCCAATGTACAAAAAGAAATTTAAGCCACTGCCCCCCCTCCCCCCTTTCAGGAGGGAAATTACAAAACACGACCAAGTACGATACAGGAACATCACAGACATTGATTTTAGTTGCAATGGATAGCAGGTCCTCTTCTTTCCTTTGATACCAAAATGAGTACAACATACTAACATGTCATAATGACGTCATAAGGTCTCTACATGATGGAAAATGTTTAAGTGTTACAATATTATTTTGAGCCAAGTGCGTAAATTGGCAAAATATCAATGTTTCTTCCATATATGCGTTATTTTTAAACTTTATACCTTATGGACGTCATTTAGTGACGTCATCGTTCGTTTCTACCATATTTTGATATCAATGGAAAGCGGGTAAAGTAATAAATTCTTAAGCTATTATACTGTGGTACCAAATTTATAGGAATTGGATGTTCAATAAGAAAAATTCAAGAGAAGGCCAGTCGCAGCCCTCCTGCGCTGGAGAGGGTGATTATTCGCATTATTCTCTTAAGCTGTTAATGGTGATTAATAACAATAGGCGGCAACGTGATGGGGTCTTTGAAACTAGTGTTGTTGTTTGTCCTTCCGCTTAGTACGTCCATGGTCTGATCAAAACGAAAGTTTAAGGTTTAAGGAAATCGTACCTTTTGAAACATTGGGAAAATGTATAGCAAATGATTAAAATGGACCTAATTCCGTCAATGAAAGCGGAAAATGATGCGAAAACATATTCATAAGTACCAACAAATCACTGGTGCCACCGATGTGAAAAGTAATTATAGTCGCTGGTGGAACCACAGTCAGGGCCCGTCTAGACAACAACGGAATAAATTGTGAAAAAAGTACTGTTGCGTGAAGAGTCAAATGATGTTGTAAAAAAAGTGGCACTTACCGTATTGAAGGTCAAGAAAATATCAATTGCATACAACAATTTAATTCCTTCTTGACATTCATTGCGGTTTGAAGCAAATACGATTAAAACATTAAAGCATAGGCAAACAAATAATAAACAAACAAGACAAATATGAGTACAAACAATAGATGAGATTTTGGGTAAGCAACACCAGGTGAAATGTGAAGCAGATCGACACAAAGGAGAACGCTCAACGTGGTGGAATTATCCGCGAGCATGGAACACATTCATCAACAGATCAGCAAATTGGTTAAACAGCTTGTGTAAAACACTGCAATGATGTCATCGTGCAGATGGAGGAGGAAACAAGGACTTTGAGTCTCTGGCCTAAATGGACAAAACACTAACTTATTTGATTGAAAAGGCATTTATATACAGTACATCTGTCTTTAAATAAAAGAGGCATACAAAGAAAATAACTTTATTTTAAACCTCGGTCTACCGAAGGGGGGGGGGGTGGTTACCAACCCCCCCTTCAGGTTTTTTCCCCGGCTTGCTAAAAACCCCCTTTGTGGTGCAAAATTATTTAATGTAAATTGTCAAATGGCATGTTCCGCTCCTTTTTAATCCAAAAAAAAAACAATCCACCGGGGTATAGGTAAGATACAGGCGTGATCCCAAGTGATACGATTTAGGGGGGGGTGGTAACCACCCCCCCCCCCCCTCCGGAAGAGAAGTACCAAAATGCCTAACACAAACACAGGAACATAACATACACTTGAATTTGGTAATAATAGATAAATAGAATAGCTATGGTCACCTCTTTCCTTTGATACAAAAAATGAAGTACCAAAATGCCTAGCATTACGTCACAATGACGTCATAAAGTTCGCATGCAGCAAAACTGCCTTGCCATAGACACCCACACAAACGTTAGACAATCAATTTGTCGCCAAAACGGTTAGAAAATCAGATTTTACATGCGGGTTTTGAGTCTACTTGATGGGAAATATCTAGTTTATATAAAGAAATCATTTTAGAGCTATAATGGGTGTTTGAGTCGCTTCTCAAATTGCGAAATATCAATTTTCCACCCTATATTCAGTATCTTCGTACTTTCCTCAAATATGACGTATGGGGACGTCATAAGGGGGATTTTAGTACTTATTTTGGTACCAATGAAAAAAACGAAGAAGAAAATCTTAAGCTATCCTTTGGTACCAAATTTACAGGAATCGGGGTTCAGTAACGGAAAAATCACAGGGGGGGGTGGTAACCACCCCCCCCCCCCTTCGGGAGTTTTGTTACAAAAAATGGCCAAGGTAACGAGGGTTAATACTCATGAATGTAAAGCGTATAGTGGTTGTTTGTTCTGCAC
>JAMKCH010020699.1:0-20797 GCA_023653785.1 Ophioderma brevispina | reverse complement strand
AAGTCAGTCCGCTCCCGGCCATTATAAATTTTGCATTTGGTTCAAAACACAACGACATGCCCACCTTTCACTGAGCGATTTGACCTTGTCTTTGCTCGGCACCTCGCCGTCTCGGCGGCATTTCGGTCTTTTAACGTTTCGAGACTGCAAGACGATAGTTTAGATTTTTGATAGATTTGGTATTGGCATTTCCTCTGGTCGTATTTTTCCGTCACATTCCACTACACACAAACACAAAACTCTCAACAACGCCACTTGACTTTACAAAAAAGGTCTTTTGAAATCACCGCTTCCGTGTTTCTCTATTTAGCAAACGATTACTCCCTAGAATATTTTTTTTCTGGAAAGAATAATTGGACGACTTTTGTAAATTATTTTATTTTGCATTGAATTATTTGATGAATCATGAAATCTAGTTGGTCGTTTTGAGAATTAAACATAACAACTTTTGTTGGAAAATTCAGGCGAGTGGCGGAAAACGGAAATGAAAAAGGCCTGAAAATAAACACTTCTATGCGAGCGCCTCTCATACACAGACAGATTCTTATCAGGGGGGGTAGGACACGATATGCTCGATTCTGGGCAATTGGGGATGGTTTCAAACGGTAATTTGCGGGAACTGCTACGTGCAATTTTACATGGCAGTCTCGGTCCAGTGACATTAAAACAAAATCATCTCTAAACCTTTGTTCAAAGATCTCCGTAATATCAGGAGAAATTAAGAAATATATTGACTCAAAATCCGTCGGGGTTAGTGGATAACCCGCTGCAAAATAGTGTTAAGTTCCCAATAACGGTCATTTAGATTTAAATATTCGTGACCAGGCCTAGTCTAGTCAAGTCTGGTGTAACCGTTGGATATGCGTAAGAGCGCCCTCCTACCGTTTAAAGCAATATGAGCACATTTTTGAGAGTGCCCCCAATTTTCAAAAATTTGATATTTTGCAAAAGTTACGTTGGCATTGTCTAGGAAACTATACCTGCGAACGAGATGTAAACAAAATCCGTATTTCAAGAAATAAGCGTTTTGTCATTAGAATGGGATCCAGATTGGGATTAAAAAGGCAGAGCTGGAAATGCTACGTTATGTCCGTCCATGATGAAATAGTGCAACATCGAGAAAAACAAACTTAACTTGGCCTGCCTGATAATAAACAATGAGAGTAGACAGTACCTGGCCGTATTCCCGGCTATTTCACATTGGAAGCCGTTTCCAGCAGCTGTGGTATTATTATCGAGGGATCCCCGATAATATTATTCTAGTACAAAATCCTTCGTTTGTGACACCTAGACATTTTCTAGCTTAAAACTTCACAGGTATAGTTACTAGCAGTTACCAATGCAATCGTGTTAAAAAATCTCCAAATTTTTGCAAAAAAAGAAAAAATGGGGGCGCTCTTAAAACAAAATGTGCTAATATGCTTTAGTCTTTGAAACAAACTAGCCAACCGGAGTTGTGCCGTTTTGAATGTTCTGTGCTGTTAGGTTGGCATGTCCTACCCCCCCTGTCTATATGAAGGTTGTCAGGGGAGGGCGGCCAAAAAATCCCAAATTTAGACATCCCATATTTGTTTAACACAAGTGGAAGGAGCCCGATTTTCGATACCAGAGTTGGGATTTTGGAGGTTTGCATTAGCTCCGTGGAGCTCTATGAGAATAAATCTAACTACGCTCCTTATTGCCCAGAGGCCGAACGCAGGATTTTATTGGGGGGGGGGGGGATTTGCGGGACTTCGAAAAAGTGGACCTTTTTTGGTAAAAGTGGGCTTAACGCCCCTAAAATGGCCTTTTTTTGATTTTTTGGACATCTCAGCACCAAAAGGTGGACTTTTCTTGTCCAAATTTCTCTATATTTTGGATCTTTTAAACAAAATATTCAGCAAAAAGTAGACCTTTTGCTCCTTTTGTGGAATTTGGGGTGCGACCGCACGTCCCTGCGTACGGCCTTTGCGCAGACTGTTTTGCAAGGTCATATGCATATGGCCTACCGCAAGTCTATATAGAGGAGCCTCAGATCTGCCTGAAGAGGCTGAACAACACCGGAACGCCTGGTCCCGACGGCATTCCTGAGCTTTCCTGCAGTAGTCTGAAGGAGTCAACTGTTCTATGGTCAACTTCGAATGTTGTAACAGCACCTGCGTGGGACGCAAGCTAGCTGCCTTATCAGCACCGGTCGTCACTCCTCTGCCAGGTAGAGGCGACCTCCAACAGCCCCAAAACTACAGACGAATCCCGGGAGGAATCACACTGTCACCACTGGCCTCCGAGATCTACAACTCAATGCAGAGTCGCTTCTAACGTGGGTACCATTCTCGGACGGAACCGGAGTGGTTTTGGCAGAGGCGGAACAACACTGCCTCAGATGCTCCCCCCCCCGTTACGTGAGTAATGTTCAATGAAGTTATTTGCTTTAGAACGGCGAGTTCGCCTTTGAGCAGGCTTTTTTTTTTTTTTTTTTTTTAATGGAGATATCCCTCCAATCTCGTCTTCTGTGGCCGGGTGCCGGGCGCGATTAATTGACTACATTGATGTGGTTGCACGGCGGGACGTACAGCGGGATCCGTCTGGCATCCCCGCGCCCGGCTTGGTGACGGACGGGGACAATAATTGGCGCTTCGGGGTGAACTGCATCTCGGCTACGGCCGCTAGATACTTCTACTTCTACATGGATACTGCACAACATCCCTGGGTGGGACAAACCGTGCAGGAAATGGTGTGCGCAATGCTTGATGACGAACTTAGTCTTGGCTGATTGGCTCTTGAAGTAATTTGACACAGCTGATTTAAATTGGTCCGGTTCTGTTACTGAAGATATGTGTTCTGGTAAATTATTCCAATCTCTAATTGTTCGAGGTATGAAGGAAAAATTATGGCAATCAAGGCGTGAGTAATGTTCAATGAAGTTATTTGCTTTAGAACGGCGAGTTCGCCTTTGATCAGGCTGAAGGTAATTTTGCACCGGTATGCTTAGGTGCCCCCTATGGCTTTGTGCAGGATGTTCAATCTGTTTGCTTTCCTCCTGGTAGGACTCCCACTCGAGTTTATGTATGAGTTCTGACACACTACATCTCCAATCATAATTATTGAATACCATTCTTGCAGCTCGCCTTTGGATTTTTTCGATTTTCAGTGTGTGTTCGTTTGTATAAGGATCCCATACTGCGGAGCAGTATTCAACACATGGGCGCACAAGCGTTTTGTAAGCTTGGGCTTTGGTTTCTTTGGTGCAAGAATGGAGGTTTCTGAGCACAAATCCTAAAGTTTTGCTAGCAGATGATGAGATTCTATTGATGTAGGTATTCCATTTCAAATCTTGTTGGATGTCGACACCAAGGTATGTGTGAGTTTGTGTTTCCTGGAGTACAGAGTTGCCCAGAGTGTAGGTGGATATGTTTGGAGATTTAGAAGATGGTATACGGAGAACATAGCATTTGTCGGGGTTGAACTTCATTTGCCAGCGTTTCTCCCAAGCGGAAAGAGTCTCTAGATCTTTTTGGAGTAACTCTGCATCACGGGTACTATTGATGTTGTTATAAATGACACAGTCGTCTGCAAACAGACGCACTGTACAGTGCAGGTCATCTGGCATGTCATTTATATACGCTAAAAATAGTAAGGGACCCAGTACCGTCCCCTGGGGGATGCCCGAGTCCACGCTGGTCCAGTTTGAATGTTCCCCTCCAACAACAACACGCTGTTTGCATCCCTTAAGGAATCCAGACAACCATTCCTTGACCTTACCACCTACACCATATTGATCTAATTTGAGCAATAAACGATTATGAGGAACACAGTCGAACGCTTTGGAAAAATCCATGATAATAACATCAGACTGGTTACGTTTATTGAGGGAGGTGGTAAAGTCATGGATGGTTTGGATTAGTTGAGTTCCTGTATGGCCTTCACCCCAATACCCCATCTGTAAAGTTTTGAGCCGATATTTCAACCCGTTTTGATATGAGAGCTAAAACGTGCTTTGTAATCCCCATAGAGTACTGTGTAAATTTAATATTGGTCGACCAAAAGGAGGCAAATTTTCGCTCATAACATCCAAGCATCCAAACCAGACATCTCTTCTTAGCCTTTAGATTTCGTAGGGTAAATGAAAAAATAGTAGCTTTATTTCACTTTCGGTAAAAATCTGGGGTTCTAGGACGAGGCTATTAGCGATCAGCAGGACCGTAACCAGCCTGTGGGCGAGGGGCGGACCCCGAAATTCCAAAAGCACCCAAAACCCGGTCCCTAAAATGGCTCAAAATGGTTTAAAAAATCGAATTTTGCGAGCGAAGCGAGCCAACAATTTCGGGGTAAAAACCGCCCCTTCCCTAAAAAAATCCTGGTAACGGGCCCCCGCCGCAGGCGATCGGACCAGGACCCACACCAACGTTAATGAATAAGCCGAAAAAGTCTTCTTTATGTAATAAAGACTTTTCGGCTTTATTTTCTTTCGTTTACGACAGAAAATCCAAGCATGCTTCTCTATGGAGCTGATTATGAAAGCAAACCAAGTTCAAAACTATGTTTTTGGTTTTCTTTTCTGTTTGTTTGTCCAATAAACTTGTGAAAATATTATGAGAACATATTATTTTCGCAAAAAAACCCACATTTTTATGATTTTTTTAGCAGCAACTCTTTCTGCGAAGTACCCCCCTTTTTTGATGTAGAATAACACTCTAAATAGAAGTGTTAATGATATGGATAACACTTCAACGTGTTAAAACAAAACACCACTTGACCTCTATGACTAGATTAATGTTCACATAGGGGTCAATACCATATGAATTGACAAGGTCTTAGTCAGTGATGTATTGGACCAAGTTTGGATAAAATACATATAAGCATGTGTCAGAAAGATAGAGTGAAAAGAAGAATATGAAAACGCTCAACGTTCAACTCGTTTACATCTCAATATTAACATGTTACATCTCAATATTAACATGTTGCATTGCTAAATTATTAACATTCAGTGATTAATTATTAACATTGTAATATGTTAATTATCAACACCTACAACATGCGGTTGAAAACGAGCTTTAAAAACTCACACTTCTAGTGATCAGAATAGCAAACTCTTCCAAAAAAAGTAATATTTCGAAAGATTATTGCTACATATATAATATATCATAATTATAGTCATTTTAGTACTAAAGATGATTGCCACACATTGACATATTTAACCACTCTCTTCCTCGATATCGATAACAACAATCACAACCAGAATCTCATGAACATCAAGTGAAAGATTGATTCCTCGCTTAGGTCAAGTTCCGTACAGGTTCGGATCCCGGAGGGGGGATGCAGTCACGGTCGCATCGCGCATCCCTCAATTCCACCAAAGGTGCAAACGGTTCAATTTTGGCTGTTTTTTGATAAAAAGGTCAAAAATTTAGAGAAATTTTGACAAGAAAGGGCACTTTTTGGTGATGAGATGTTCACCCAGGTGTATGGAGAGCCGTTAGGGGTAGTCATACTGTGCCCCGTTATAATCATGATAATTGGCTGCCGAATTTTCAATATGTGAAAAATGTGATTTATCCTAGTGACAGCGGATAAATGTATAACGCTTTGAGACTTAATTGTATAAAGCGCTATATAAATACTTGCATTTATTTATTTATTAAAAAGTAAAAAAGGGCCATTTTAGGGGGGTTAGGTCCACTTCTGCCAAAAAAGTCCACTTTTCGAAAATAATCCTGCGTACGGCTCTGGTTCCGTGTACGTGAAGGTTCTTCCTATCGTGTCCAAACACTGTGGTTCTCAAATATGATCCAGCTAGAGATGGGTACAACGCCTAGCTGCTTCACTGAATTCCGCAAGGTCCTTGTTTGTTGATTGTTGCTCCAGCAGTGGGCAGACAAAGAGATGTTCCATTGTCTATGGTGCTGTTCCACAACCACAGGTATTGTCCTGATCTGCTTCCAGGTAGCCCCACTTCTGCAAGGAAACCTTAGATCGGCCAATTCTGGTACTCAATCTTTTGAGGCATCGCCATTCAGCCCATGAGGAGTCAGCTCCAGGTGGGAGATGCTCATGCACCAGGTTCAATACCAATAGATGTTACTTGGTTGATGGCAAGTGTTTCTTTCCACAAGGCGACTCTCTTAAGCTGTTTCAAGAGGTTGGACTTTGCTTACGAAACTCTCTCTGGATATTTAAGGCGGTTGGCAGCAGGTATCTGGATACTGTGCACAGACCTCATTATTACATTCTCCTTCCATTTTCCTTTCTCTCCATCCCTTCCCATTTTCTTATCTCTCATTTCCTCTTTTCCCTTCTCTTTCCTACAACATGGGGTTGAAAACGAGCTTTAAAAACTCACACTTCTATAGTGATCAGAATAGCAAACTCTTCCAAAATTCGAAAGCTTACAGATTATTGCTACATATATAATATATCATAATTATAGTCATTTTAGTACTAAAGATGATTGCCACACATTGACATATTTAACCACTCTCTTCCTCGATATCGATAACAACAATCACAACCAGAATCTCATGAACATCAAGTGAAAGATTGATTCCTCGCTTAGGTCAAGTTCCGTACAGGTTCGGACCCCGGAGGGGGGATGCATTCACGGTCGCATCGCGCATCCCGCAATTCCACCAAAGGTGCAAACGGTTCAATTTTGACTGTTTTTTGAAAAAAAATTTTTTTAAATTTTTTTACAGAGAAATTTTGACAAGAAAGGTCACTTTATGTTGATGAGATGTTCACCCAGGTGTATGGGGAGCTGTTAGGGGTAGTCATACTGTGCCCCGTTATAATTGGCTGCCGAATTTTCAATATGTGAAAAATGTGATTTATCCTAGTGACAGCGGATAAATGTATAGCGCTTTAAGACTTAATTGTATAAAGCGCTATATAAATACTTGCATTTATTTATTTATTAAAAAGTAAAACAGGGCCATTTTAGGGGGGTTACGTCCACTTCTGCCAAAAAAGTCCACTTTCGAAAATAATCCTGCGTACGGCTCTGGTTCCGTGTACGTGAAGGTTCTTCCTATTGTGTCCAAACACTGTGCATGTTCTCAAATATGATCCAGCCAGAGATGGGTACAACGCCTAGCTGCTTCACTGAATTCCGCAAGGTCCTTGTTTGTGCATTGTTGCTCCAGCAGTGGGCAGACCAAGAGATGTTCCATTGTCTATGGTGCTGTTCCACAACCACAGGTGTCCAGATCTGCTTCCAGGTAGCCCCACTTCTGCAAGGAAACCTTAGATCGGCCAATTCTGGTACTCAATCTTTTGAGGCATTGCCATTCAGCCCATGAAGAGTCAGCTCCAGGTGGGAGATGCTCATGCACCAGGTTCAATACCAATAGATGTTACTTGGTTGATTGCAAGTCTTTCTTTCCACAAGGCGACTCTCTTAAGCTGTTTCAAGAGGTTGGACTTTGCTTACGAAACTCTCTCTGGATTTTTAAGGCGGTTGGCAGCAGGTATCTCTGTCCAGACATAGGGTGCTTCACATTAGATACTTGGCAGCTATGCTTTTGCATGCTCGCTACGCTACGACGGATGTCTGGTGGGTGGAGCAATTCCTGCTAGGATGTGTAAGTTTTCCTTTGGTGTTGGACGGAGGCATCCTGTGATAAGCCGGAAGGAGGCATTTAACGATGAGTCAAGCTTCTTCGTATGGGTTGATCTTTCCCATACAGTGCAAGCATACTCTGCACATAAGTAGCACAGGGCAAGTGCCGTCGATCTTCGGGTATGTGGGCGAGCACCCCATCTTGTGCCAGTGAGTTTGTTCAAGATATTATTGCGTGAACATACTTTACTCTTCGTCTTCTCGACGTGGGTCAGCTTATAAGAGAGAGTGCGGTCCAAGGTAACTCCTAGGTAGAGAGGGTTATCACAGTGCTCCTGGGGTGTTCCAGACCAGGTAACTTTAAGCTGATGTTTGGCTTCACGGCTGCGTAGATGGAAAGCACACACCTGTGTCTTGGATGGATTTGAGAGGGGCGCAATTTTTTCCGGCACGCTGCGCTCGCCGAGTAGACCCATATTTTTCCAGTCGGTTCGAAATTCTGAAGGGGAGGGCGGCAACATACTGTGCCCAGACCTCATTACATTCTCCCTCCATTTTCTCTTCTCTTTCTCTCCCTCCTTCCCATCATTTTCCTCGGGAGTCCTCTTTTCCCTTCTCTTTCCCCTTTTATTCTCTTTCTCCCTCTCCTTCCCTTTCCTTTCTCCCCTTCTCGTCCATATTTTTCGCTTCTCCGTCCCCATTTTAGTTGTCCGGGGAGCAGTACTCTTCCCCCTGCCCCTCCCTCCCCGCTGGTTACGCCACTGGAAGTGGGTCATAATGAGGTGTCAATTAATTATAAGTGATTGAGGTATGGCACATTTTTGAAGAGCGCAGACAATTTTGAAATTTGTGAGATTTTTGCACAGTTGTATTGGTCATGGTCTAGTAAACTATACGTGTGAACAGATGCCTAAAATTGCGTTTGTCATAAAATTGGGATTTTGTAATTAGAATCGGCGATTTCCATTGTAAAAAAAAGCGGCACTGGAAACACCAAATTTCTGTTCGAGAGTATCCATGCAGGTACATCGCGTTTCCAAGCAGTCATTGAATTAATATTATCGGAGATCTCCGATAATATTATTCAATTACAAAATCCTTCTTTTGCGACACATAAGGAGGAGCTCAAGAACCTTTAGGAGACACCTATGGTTAACATCGCCATGGTGCTGATAAATCTACAAACACTGCTCTAGGAGCTGTCTGCATTGAAAAGACATCTTCAATTTTTGAGTAGTTGTACACTCCTACCTGGGTGGAATACTGTTTTGCTGGGACATAAAATTACGTCTCTTGTTTTTGCTTGATCTGTTTGGTTGACATCAAGCCTTGCTGCATTTCATGTTTTAGTGTATAGTAATTCCAGATTCCCCATAGTGAATCGTTTTGCTTCGTCACGCTGATATAATATGGGTGCTAACTGGTGCTTGATGTTTTCTTTTGGTTGGCTGGCTAGGACTCTATTAATTTTATGTCTACGATCTGCAGATGCCAGAAGCATTTTTTTCATTAGTCATATAGATCACCAGCGGGAGTTCATGTTCATCACTGCTGGCTCAGCTGAAGGGAGTCTCGATTGCAGTTGGGCCCAAACTACCAAGACAGGTCGGCAATCAACTGATGATTCCCCCTGGTGTACAACTTGTTTTTGTGGACACCAATGACTGCAAATAGTATGACTGTGGGGGACTGGTGACTGCATGAAATGAGAGCAGACAACTGAGGGGTGCCGGGAATGGCAGTTGGGGCAACAGCTCTGAAAAAACAATTTCATAATAACATGAGAAACCATACCCCAGGATCTTCCCAGAGCAGAGAAGAGGATACCTCTGAACGGACAGACCAGGATAACTACCAGAAATGGTTTGACCAGTGACCAGCATAAAGAGAGGAAGGCAGTCAAGTGGTCAACAATGGCTTAATAATAATAATAATAATCATCATCATCATAATAATAACCAGTTTTATATAGCACTTAATCACAGTACACAGTCTCAAAAGCACTGTTGCCAATTATTACGCCGCCTTCAGAAAATCGTCAAAATAATTTCGCTTCATCTAGGTGGCTGCTCAAAGACATGCCTTACAAGCGCACATGCCTATCAGCACTTAGATCATAATATTTCTCATAATTGCTCCCCAGATTTTGCTTGGATCAGCAAGGAAATTGCGATTAAGTATCTTTCCCAGGGATACAAACATGTTGATCAAAGTGGAGCTTGAACACAGAGCCCCCACAGAGAAGTAGCAAGGAAGTGGATGCGAAAAAAGAAGTCAAGTGGCCAATAATGGCTGAAGAGAAAGTTTGCCATGAATTTGATGAAGATATCAGCATGAAGCTGGAGAACACTCTGAATGAAAGGAACACCAAAGAGGAAGCTGTAGTGATGGGCCATCTGATCTATAACTGGAGAAGTGAGACTTGGAACAGTAAAATCATGGCAACAGAGTCCTGAAAATCAACACAACTATGAGGAGATCAATTGGTTGAGGAAGGAACTAAGATCACTAGCATTGATGGAATAAAGCTAGGCCAGAAAAACAAAACCAGGGCTGGCTTTTACAAAGGCAAACAAGAACCAAGCTAATGTCACTCCAACATTCAGAAACGCAAAGAAAGAAAAGAGAACAGTCTGGAGATCTTTCTTTGCAAATCCCCCCACCATTTCACCAAAAGACTGTTTGAGCAAGGCAGAGTGGAAAACTTTAGTGTCTCACAGGAAGAACTAGAAGACCATTTGAATTGAAGGAACCATATTCAGACCAGCAACGTCACACACTAATGCTTACCATCGCAGGTTTAGTTTAGTGAACTCAACCGGTCATACTGTTAGTTATCTTGCAACAAACTTTGCTGAAATTGAAAGGTTCATCATCAACACTAGAGTAGGTCCTGTACGAGGTTCAAACTTAGTACATTAAAGAGTCTTCAAGGAGTGTGGCAAACTCAGGAAATTTCTTTGCAGGTTATTGAGAGTGTTATGGAGGCAGGACATGTACCCTCCATGTGGAGTTCAGCAGATGAGTACATCCTAAAAGAGGAATGCTCCAGTACATTGAGCCAGTTGAATGTAGATTGAAAGATTATGTTTGGAATCTTAGCAGAGAAAAATTTCATCATTTGCACTTTAAAATGGATTTTATTAGTACATCTGTGCAGAAGGCTGGAATCCCAGGGTACCTACAACACACCATTATGATACCTTTGAGGAATCCAAGCAGTTGGGAAGTAGTCAGTGTTATTTGGCTTGATAAGGCAAATGTTTATGGTTCTGTTCTACACGCACTGATTGAGTTTGCCGCATGGAATTCCTGTGGATTCCTGAGTTGAGAAACTTTATACATGTATCATGCAGAAAGATTTCCCTACATGGTTTACAATGACAAAGTACAAAACCACCTGGCAGAGGTTGGAAGTTGGAATACCAATGGGCTGTGCAATTTCTCCAATGATATTTGTGCTGGCAATGGAAATCAAAGAGCTGCAGTAAAAGCAGGACCAGGTGTAGAATAATTGTGAAGTGCAGAAGAACTACCACCAATACGAGCATTTATGCATGGCTTTACCTCCTTAATCCAAGTACAAAGGCAGTTACAGCAATTCTGTGTAAGCTAACATCAGCTTGATGAGATAGCTTATAATTTGTTTAGATTCCTTAAGTAATGTCAACAGTCAGGCAGGCATTTATGTGACAAGCATCTAAGTGCAAGCTTTAAAAATGCGTGCTCTGTGTGTACACCAGTGCTTTCAATCAATACTTGTGTTTTAAGTTAGTTAAACACACTACAACAGCCAAACCTCATCAAACTGATGTTTAAGTTGTGAACAGTAAGATTATGCTGTTTCCATTACACCAAACTTCAGACTGAAGGCAGTCAAGTTGTGAACAGTAAATTTTCCGTTTCTGTTACTCCAAACATCTTTAGGCTAAAGATGGTCAAGTTCTGAAGAGTAACAGCTAGTTTAGTTTTCTATACACTGAAGATGGTCAAGTTGTGAAAAGTTTCCAGATACAAGAAAAGAAATCATTGCAAATAACTGACAGAATAACCAGCCAAAATAATTTGGGTCAAAGTCATTGTTCACGTTTTATTTACCTCAAAATTTTAATACAAGGTATGCCATTAGGATAACACTGAAGAGTTTACATTGCACATCTAAAAAAGAGAACTATATTAACATTCACATTAACTATACATGTAAATAGTGCTGACAATATTCTATTTTACACATTCAATGGCTTCCTAAAAATGAAACAAGACAGGCGTATTTCTCTTAATGGTCCAACCTGCTTTATTCATTCAGGCATCAAGGTGCATGATATAATAAAGTTTGTAATTCAATGAGTACACTAAGCCTGTTTTGTTTCATTTCGTAAAATAATGCCAAATTCACATAATTCAACTTGAGTAAATTCAATTTTTCAATTGTATAATTTAAAAGCTGCTAAACAGCCTTTTTAAATATAAACAACGTTTCAACTTTATTGATGAAGAAAATGTGTCCTCATATGGTTGACTTCCTCAAAAATGTGCTGCCATTGAATTTGTTTTTGTATCAATGAAAGTGAAGTGTAGTATGAATTCTACATGAAAAGTCCAACTTCCTCTACCACCATCAAACATTAAATGAGCTTGATTGTTACTATTTCTTTGCAACAGTGTTTTAACATTTTTCAGCATGTTTCAAATTGGAAGAAATTGTAATTATCATAAAATTAAAAATTAAGCAGTGTTATGTAAACTACCTGCAGTCAGATTGGAACTGATGACCTGAAGAATACCAGACTGGAGGTTGCAGGTTCAAATCTAGCTGGATGCTGGATACATATTTTGGATCCCGCAAACAGGCTGTGTGCACTAGCCAGTCAAGAAAGATCAAGTAATTTAAAACAAGATTAGAATGTCGCGGTCTCGACTTTCATGCTCACTATATTCAGGATATAATGTGTGAAGCTGCTTTCATACAGCACTACTTTCAGTTTACTTTTTAGGTGTGACGAGCAACACAGCAACATCCATTCATCCACATGACATCTGACCTAGCTGGCGCCAAAAAAAATCCAGATGTAGTATAATTACTGTAATCACACACATCAGTGTCAGGAAAGAACTATTGTTCACATGTTCAGTTCTCGAGAAATCCTCTATTGACATTACAACATGATGAACAGTAACTTCGGATTAAATATGGTTTACAGCTTGTGCTTGCAACTTACAATACAGTTCACTGAAGGTCTCCCACCTGTTTTCAACTCGGATAGCAGGATGAGTTCAGTCCTAACAAAACAATCATTTCTTTTGAATTGGGTTGATGCAGTCTTGGAATACAGAGGGACATTGGTGCAACAGTACTTCCCTCGCCTTTCACCAATGCTGCCAGGATGTGGCCGAGTTCATTTCCCAACAAAGGCAATCAATGCAAGTAAATTTGGTTTCCAGTCCGTACCTGCTTCTGCAGGTTTCTTATAACACCTTGGCTTCCTTGGTCTAAAAACTGGGGTAGGCCTTTGTTATTTTTGTTAGATGTAGTTTACTTGTAAAGAGCAATGACCTGATTAAATTGTGTATTTCATTAATTTGAAAATCTGACTTGTTAATTTTACCCTCTTCATGCTACCTTACATTTCCTTAATGATTAAAGAGGTTCCCCTGGGCCACTTTTTTGATTTTTTTAGGAGCAATTTCACACATTTCTTAAAATATCATATAAATAGCTTGAAGCAAAGCTCTTACAGACAAACATGAATAGGTATTGAAACTGAAGAGATTACCAACACCGCAAATGATCAATCAGGACCATGCCATTTTGAAAGGCTATTTGTCCAACCCCATTCACACATAACACCTTATTTGAAAGATGTTTCAAAGTGCTCAGAAAACTCAGTTTGAAGCACTGCCTTCAGTGACCTTTACACACCGTGACCTATGACATAAAGGCCGGGTCATATTTCTTCCAAACGAGCAGTCATTTTGTTTGGCACATAATTTTTTGTTATTTTTGTTGAATTGTTTTGTTCAGATTTATCACCATAATTATCTTTTGCATACATTATTATGAACACACTGTCAGATATAGAATACTCACATAAAATAAGGGTGAAATAAAATAATTATTTTTTAACAGAAATTTGAGGTATAATCATTTACAAAATAAAAAAGAAAATCACTACTTATAAAAATCAAATCACAAAATAATGTAATACATGTATACAGAAAATCAAAATCCTTCAAGAATGCTTTCATCATTATAGACCTTCCTTGGTCTGAAATTTCAAATTGGTAGTAATAACAACATTTTTTTAAAGAGCACCCCCAATTTTCAAAATTTGATATTTTTGCAGTTATGTTGGTAATTGTCTAGGAAACTATACCTGCAAACAAGAATTCTAAAAAATGCGTACATTTATCATAAATTAAGCGAGTTTGTAATTAGAAAATGGGATCCCAGATTGTACCTAACGGCGGAGGAGGAATGCTAAGTTTATGTTCTGTCCATGATGAAATTATTGCCACCTTCAAAGAAAAAATGACATGAAACTTGATTGCGTGAACCAATAAAACAGCTAATCGATGAGCATAGACACGTACAGGCCGCTATTTCCCGGCTATTCATTTGGAGGCCGTTTCCAGCACCCCGTGAATTATTATCGGAGAAGATCTCCGATATTAATTATTATACTACACTACAAATCCTTCGCTTGCCGACACAGACATTTTGTAGCTTAACCATTCAAAGTTACTACAGTGCACCCATAGAACAGTGAAAATCTCAAATTTTCAGGAAATTGGGGCACTCTTCAAAAAAAATGTGCTATTCTTGATTTAATTTTACTCTAGTTGTCATGTTCATCATGTAAAAACCTCTGAATGTCTACTTATTTAAAACGAGCAATTAAAGGGGAATTTTGGGATCCAAGACCTTATTTTTAGTACAGAAAAGGATTATTTCAAAAATTTCAGTTGAATTGAGCTGCGTTTGATGTTACATGAGCAAATGTCTGTATCACGTGTGTGCCCCATAGGCCACTGTATTATAATTTGTCCATTTACGGACAGGAACCCACTACCAAAAATGAATTCTTAGTGATGGAATTGCACATAAGATTAGGCACTACTTTAACACGTTAAAAGAAGGGGAGGATAATTATGGTTTCTTTATTCTCTGTGTTTTCTTCTTCCTCTGGATTTTGCTTTTTTTCCCTATTCTTTCTGGTTTTTTTTTTGTGCCCCCTCTGCCGACACTTGGAATTTGAGGAAGAAGATGGGGAAACGGGAGACGTGGGACCCATGGAAAGGTAATCCAACGTGAAAACTAAGTAGAGGAACAAAAATAGAGCAAAACATAGGAATTCTGACAGACAGACTGCCCTAGTTGTTAGGCCAGAGTGTCTCGCCCGAGGCCGTTTATTCAATGAAACTGCAACCCGAGATCGTATGTGCCCACATTGTTTGCGACGGGAGGTCAGTAATGCTTATCTTTATCCCCTAAAGTCCCTTGGGTGAGGCCATGATGTGCCTAGCACGGTCCAAGGAAAGGGTTAAGGTAATCGGGGGGACGAGGGCTGTGGATCACAAAATGCCCTTTAATGTAAATAACAACATCGTTGTGAGCAAAAGCTGCCATGTGATACATTTGTGTCTGCCATGTAACTAGGATAACTTTCAAACTTATCTTTCCTGAGATGAACAAAGATTGGCATATAGAAGTTTATGGGAATTTTCTGACATGGCAGCTATTGTACTTAAAAACAGCCTTCTTGGACAATGACATGGCGAGGTATGCTAGGGCATTCTGAAAAGCTCTACTATGGGACATTCCAAAGAAAACTTATATGGGATGTTCAAGAAAGGTCTTTAAAGAGCAAAGAGAGATTTCCAAGGCATCCATATTTTCTTGATACATAGTGATTCCATGTAGATAAGAAAGCCAAAGCTTTCCTACCTTGAATGGGATGCAGTGAAAGTAAAAAACAAAAGCTGATTGGTATATTTCAATATAAAACATAAGATATTTTCCTATTTGCTCTAATAGGAAATATTAAAATTTTTCACTATTTTGTAGCAAAGAAACTTAAACCTTCAGATGGGGATAGAAAGCTATAATCAGTGCAAAAATCGGGATTTTCCCATTTTTTAGGGACACATGTTATGTAAAAAAAATCTCTCATGCACCTTTTTTAAGCAACTGCTCAAAATTTGTGTTTGATAGCCCAATCATTTTGAGCTCAAATGCTTTTAACCAACAGTGCTTGACTGTCATATTTTAGTATGCAGCTTATTCTTAAAATTGCATCTAATGCAGTAAGGTGCAATAAATGAAGTGACCCAAATGCATGATTCTAGCAGAACGTATGACTTAGTTGAACTCAAATAATATGTGCAGGAATCAAGTAAATGATACATAGCTTAGAAAATGTAGTGTACATTTAATTTTGAAACTCTAATGAATTGAAGGCCCTTCAACACTTTTACTGGTATTCTCACATACTCTCCCAGTCCCTGTGGTCTGGTGGTATAACTCTCAAATGCCGCAATAGTAAAAGGGACTGGTTTCAATTCTGTGTTGTTTAGTTTAAGTTAGCTGTTAGAGTCCTTATTATATTAGTAAATTAATAAATCATGTTTGAAGGTCTGTAGTGTATCTGTTGGTCATCACTAAAAATATCTGATTACAAATTTTGTGTTAAAATAGTCCAGCCATTTGGATAGTAGAAGCACAAAAAAATGTGTACTAAACTGGCCAAAAGGATAGTGTATGTGATACACCACATTTGGACATGTTTTTGTTCATACATCGAAAGGAAACATTCCCTGGGCCTTAAATTCCACTGGGATAATGAGAAAAATATCTTTCATATGGTGGCCAACAACAATAAAATAATATCCAACAGCTTAGTCAATGTCTTTACCACTTCCTATAACACTGCAGGCAGTTGTAATTAATGAATCACACCCTCAAAACAACAGCTTCTAATAAAATGTACCGACTGAAGACAATTGCCCCGCCTCTGCCAATCTGTTGAAAAGCTGTGTCAAATCTCGAAGCAAACCATTCCAACAGTTCCCCCGTGTGTCCATACTTTTTGTTACAAAAAAAAAACAAAAATATGATTTCTCAAATGTGTATCCCCGCCCGCATGTGCACACACACACACACGCACACTCTAGGAATAATAAAGACCCTCCCAAGACCTACATATGCATTACTGAAATATATTGCGCAGTACATTCCCAGAGCATTATCAACATTTTATTCAATGAAAATGGTTCTTAAAAGTCAATGCAAAATGATCCATGACATTATTTACATAATTACATAGTAAGCACAGTGTGATTTCACTGTACTAAGTGCTTTGTAGCAATGCAGTCTTGGGTAGCATTAATTTCTCTTCTCAAGTTTTTATCCAAAATTACTATACAATTTGGCTACTGACACATCAAGGGTTACAGAACAGCAGCTTGGAACCCTTTCTCAATCATGCATCATGCATTTGCCCATTTGCAAGGAACCCCATAGGAAAATATTGTACCCAGTTTGTGTTGTAAATCCGAGAGCCCAATAAATTTTAATGCATATTCCGTGTACAAGTGTTCTTAAAGTCTGACTCGGAGATTTTCGAAATATAATTATTAATTTGGGTAAACAATTAACAATAGTCATCTAGAACTAAAAAAAAAGATTGTCACCTAAAATGTTCAATTCAACTTAGAGAAGAATCGATACCGTGGATAAAAAAATCGGATCCGGAATTTATATCCCAAAGTTGTGATTTTCTATATGAATGACTTCGATGTGAGCTTAGTTATTTCACACAATTATTAGTATATGGACAAGCATTATGTACAATGCAAAAAACGTAACAAAGTAAAGGGACTCTTTTTTTTGAAAATTGAGTGGCGCCCTCATGGGCAAATCTCTGAGTCAGCCTTTAATAAAAAAGGCACACAAATAGGATTAGATTCCTTAGCAATTCCGAACTGCTTCAAAGAAAATGCCTGAAAAACAGCCAATGGAAAGATCTTGAATATCAACCACATTAGCATTACGCGCATGATCCACGGGTTGGATTGCCAAGTTTGTGTACAATTTGAGCATATCTTTTAACATTTTGATACCCTTATTTATTATAGAAAATGAAAGGCAATCTGTGAATTCTGGGAAGGGCTTCATAACTGCTGTTTTGGGGTTAGATTCAATATACATATTGTTATAAATAATTTGTTGATTTTTGATAAATATATAGGATAATTGAGCCACTAGTGATTCCCCAGAATGCATTGTTAAGTGACCTGATGACATCACACCAACACAAACGCCTGCAAACATATCAACTGGATTCAACACTGCTACAAATTTGTACCTGAAGGTTCACGGCTTGAAACTATATACGCAGTGGTAATGTTTCACATGAAATTACAACGTCAATGTACAGGAATGAATGGAACAAATATAAGCAGAAGGCCATAATTAAATGAAGGGCAAAGGCTGGAATGATCAATCACACCACTGTTGCCCTACCTCATGGGTGGGAAAAAGTGGGGAATCCTAGGAAGCTAAACTTTTTTCAGATAAAGAAAGATTTAAAATATATGGTGGGAAATCTATGGGAAATGTGACTATCTTCCAGGAAACATGCATTTTTTCCTGACCTGGCCTACCCTGATGATTTATTCGCTATTCTTGAATTTGATACGACGTGTATTGTGATGGTGTGGTGTCATCAGGTGATTTCATGAGGAATTCTGGGAAATCAATATCGGTCCAATTTGTAAATGGCCGAGCTGATCTATCGTGAATTGTCGTCTGCTTGATCTGTTGTAATACACTCAATGACCTCTCACCTTCAGCGTCAACAAAATACCCTAGTTAAAAGCTCCTTTTTCAACACTCGACTCACCACACACCCCCAAACTGCTATGTTAATCCCCCTATAATTAGTCCCCTTACAAGAAAGAATCGGCACCACTCCCTTGAGGCAATTTAGCATCATTGGAGTAAACTTGCTGATGCCACCTCACTGTGTCTTTTTGAGCCAGTCATAACAGTTCCTTATCTTTCTTCATTACAAGATATTGACCAAGGACCAACATATGCCTGAGACTGCAAATAAAGAAAAGTAAAAAAGATTTAACATTCCATCTCATAAAAAGTCATAAACATATCCACATTCACCCCTGAACACTGCTGTTTCCTAATGAAGAGTTAACAATTCCACACACATACCTTTTCACACCCAATACTGTGGACATCCCATGATACACATTTTGATGGGCCATTTACTATTAAACTTAAAACCAACTCTATAGCATCAAACCAAGGCATTGATATTCCAACCCTAAGAAAACCCTGTGCCTGCGGGGGGTAGGACAATGCGAACAGCCACTTCAAAACGGCATCACTTCCAGGTTTGTAGTCTGTTTCACAGACTTAATGGTAGGAGGGCACTCTTACCATATCGAACTAATCTTGAACTAAACTAGTCTTGACTAAAGACTAGGCCTGGTCACAAATATTTAAATCTAAATGACCGTTATTGGAAATTACACTATTTTTCAGCGGGGTTAATCCACTAACCCCTACGGATTTTGAAATCAAAAATTTATTCCAAAATTATCATGATATTACTAAGATGTATCGAACTAAGGTTTAAGAGGAGATTTTGTAATGCAACTGAGACAGAGACTGCCATAGTAACTGTATGTAACAGTTCCCCAAATTACCGTTTGGAAATCTCCAATGCCCAAATCGAGCAGGTCGTGTCCTACCCCCGCTTGTTACTCTTGTATGGATGTAATTTGCACACTCTTTCACTTCATGAAATACATGTACCTTATCAAATCCTGCTTCCTTCAGTCTTCCTCCATAAGTTTCACCAATACCAGCTAAACAAGTTACCTCCTTGTCTCCCATTGGCTCTGCAACGAACTCTCTGTGCTTCTTACTAGTTGATTGTGCCATGGTTTTGATGTATTTTTACTGGGGGTAAAAATATATTATAAAAATTGACATAATTACAATATTGCATGTTCCACAGGCATAAAAAAAATAGAATTTAACGGTTCAATGTTTTAGTGCTTTCTACATTCATAGACTAAAAATGTGTGTGGCCGCCTTCAACCACTGCCTATGACATAGTTTCAGAATTGACCTAGGTTTTAGTGCCAAAGTGTGAAAAAAAATCATTTCTGAGCAAAAATAACCATGTTTAATTTTTAAGATGTCCTTTCAAGGGTAAAATTGTTTGTAGATTATGAATTTTTAATTGAAAACCCTGTATCATACACCATTTTGCTACAAAATATCGATTTGTAGCAGATTTTGTCTGAAAATCGCACTTTTCACCTACCAACTTTGAATACTCACAGAGTCTACAATATGACCCTTTTATAATGTTAATATATCATAAAGGTAATAACTTTCGGATTCAAGTATTTGTTTTATAAATTATTTTATTATTTGCACACCAGAACCATTCAAATTTGACATGACCTGTGACAAATGACATTCAAACAAATTTGTACTGACGGGCCTATTTGTTCAGTTCCGACTACACACATTTGTTGTACAGGTCTCCGGGTTCATTATTGATTCAGACTGATTTATTTATTTACTTTTCAATTGAGTGTTTTTGTTTCATTTTGTATTTTCTATTTCCTATCTTGAACGGAATGAATTTATGACACTATTTTGAAAATTGTGAAAATGTTTAAATTTTACACTCACGTTTAAATTGTGTCTTAATAATAAGTTTATTTCCAATTTGTTTTGCATTTTATTTTCTATTTCCTACCTTGAACAAAATAAATGGCATTATTTTATAAATTGTGAAAATATCTTTAAATTTTCTATTTACAGAAGGCATACTCACGTTTTTGTAAAATAATAATTTTATTTATTTTCAATTTGTAGGCCTGGAAAAAAACGGCAAGATGGGAAGCTCCTTGCCAGGGAAAGCTTGATGACTCACGGGAAATCTCATTGTAGCAAAGAATAATGTTACAAAACTGAATACAATGAAGCATATACTTGGTTTGGTCTCAAGTGATGCCCTTCATAGCTCAAATTATACCTATTCCACTTTTTTCAAAGAATCGGATGTCCACAACATTAAAAATATCTTGGGTTCCCAGAGTTTACTAACCTCCTACACTGACCTATATTGCGTTGAATATTCCCAAAGGATATTCCTCCTCTGCCAAATCAAGTTCATTGGCAAAAATTATAGAATTGGTAGTTCAAAAAGGTCAGTCTGCATACTA
>JAMKCH010020698.1:0-43033 GCA_023653785.1 Ophioderma brevispina | reverse complement strand
TAGAGGAGCTGCAAATCTGTCAGAAGAAACTGAACAACACCAAGACGCCTGGTCCCGACAACATTCCTGCAGTAATCTGGAAGAGTCCACTATTCTATGATCAGCTGTTAGAATTTTTTAACAACACCTACATGGGAAACAAACCAGCTGCTTTATTAACATCGTACATCACTCCTCTAGCAAAGAAAGGTGCCCTCCAACAACCCCAAAACTACAGAGGAATTACACTGTCACCACTGGCCTCTAAGATCTACACTCAATGCTGCTCAACAGAATCACTTCTCACATAGATCCCATTCTCAGACGGAACCAGAATGGTTTTCGCAAAGGCAGATCAACACTACCTCAGATACTTGCCCTCAGAAGGATCATAGAAGAGTTGAGAATTTCCAAGAGAAAAGTTTCAGTTGTGTTTGTAGACTTCTCTAAGGCTTTTGACAGTGTCAACAGGGATGTAATGCTGCATATTCTTACCAACTATGGTACCCCAGACGAGACTGTCAAATCAATTGCCATCATTTATGATAATCCATCTTGCTTTGTCCAGACCAAGGATGGGCCCACAAAGGAATCCTCCAAGGAGATACTCAGCTCCTATCTCTTTGTAATCGTGGTTGATTATATTTTCAGACAGAGTCTTGACATCATGAACGACAAGGGACTCACCATCAAACCCAAGCGTTCTAAAGGTCACCAAAGTCAGCATCTCATAGACCTTGACTACGCAGATGATCTAGCTCTAACAGCCGATCTGATATGTGGTGCACAAGATCCACTAACATCACTTGAGAATGCTGCAGACAAAGTCGGTCTACATCTAAATGCCGAATAGACGGCATATATTACCTTCAACGAGGAAGATAACCATCAACCTATCTGCACTAAAGCCTTGTTCAAGGCGCTCTTCCAACTTCATTCATCGGTTCACACCTCTGATAAGAATGTAATCATATAAGGAGTGGAGCATATCACCCCCCCTTTCCTAAAACTACAAAAATGGCGAGAATTCACTCTATTAAACACCTAATTTGAGGTCTCCAATTTCACCTGGCCTATGTTCCATGCTTCCGCTAGCGAGTTCAATAAGTTCAACTCAGGCATCGCTCTGAGTAGCACAACCACTGCACCTGACCACAACAGGTGTTTGTGGTTTTAGACCTAGACTAGTAGGCTCTTGGATCCAGCCATGAGTGGTGCAAAATTAGACACCAGGCAGTGTACAATTTTGTTTATTTAATCATTCTATAGACAGGGTAGAAGCCTCCTAAAATGAAAGCACTGATTTCAAACTTGAAAAACACAATGTTCAAAATAATTGAGAAACTTAAAATGTAATTATGCAGTAAAGTGTGAAAAATAACAAGTGGGAGATTACAAGTGGGAGATTCCCTCGAACTGTGTATATTCTTATTTATAAATTTCCGTCGACTTGCAGTCAGGACCATTGGAGGTAGGAGCGAGGGAGAAGCTCTTCCCAACTCCTTTGACGAGGATCATCGCCGCGCTCGTAAAACAGGTCGTAAAAACGATGTATGGTACAATACACACGAGATCAATATTGATGCTGAAGGCAGTGAATCAACATGCATCGATGGACATAGTTAAGCAGATAGCGACAATATTGTAAGAATTGTTGCAGTCTTTATAAAAGCATGAAACTTGCATAAATGTTTACATTAAATACTGATATTGATTATTTTTAGACATGGAACCACGGTTTAAAACAAGGTCCTTTGGGGGGCAATTGCAGTCATTTGAGGTCATTTATTAAAAGTAGGAGAGAGCATGTTCCTAAGCTAGATGATTACATTGATCTAGTTTTTACTCGTTCTTTAAAGCTTTTAAAAAACTTGAATGTTTTGTCAGCCGTATTTCTTAAAGTATGATATGTGGAGACGAAATCTAACTTGAATTGGGAAGAAAAATGCCGTATCTAAACCATGACACCAAACTTGGCAAGCCCGAAGTTGCCAGTTTTTTTCAATTTTGTCCCGCCGTGGCACATTTTGGTGAAATATGAGACCCTTGCGATTGTTTTAAACTGGATGTCCCACTGCCATATTGACCACAGCATGGTAATGTACATCGATGCAATGTTGCTGCACATGCATCGCATTAACCTGATATCGTAATACGTTGTGATTTGCAATGTAATCAAAATCTCGTTTATAGTATTCATACGTCGGCCACATCACATTACTGTAGTATTTTACAAAACACGTGTTCCAAGAAAATCGCAATTCAAAATCTACCGCGGCATTTCATGTATACGGTAAAACGAAGTATAAATAACATCTGGACTTACTGTTTGAAGAAAACATTTTAAAAGTCAATATAAACCATAAAATCCAACTTAAAACTGCAATTATATTATCTTATTAGGCTACAAAGTTATAAGTCGTATGTGAAATCCAAATAATGTATATTGCAAAAATACGCCGCATATTATACCGTTGTTTTTCAATGAAATAACAATGGAAATACGTCAAAATAGGTCTGTATGTGAAATCCTTTATTTTAGGATAGGCAAAATAGAACGCTATATACAAAACGCGTGTTAAATGAATGGCGATTTTAAAAATACGACAGTTGTGAAATTCGGATATGTGATTTTCGGAAAATGACAAAATTCTGTAATTATAAACTAAGTACTTAGGAATCCTCACATTTTGAAACTTTTGTGGATGGCAAGAGAACTTGATGAACTAAGTAAGTAGGCGGAATTTCGCAAAAAAACCTCAAAAAAATGTGAAATACGACAGTATGTGATGCGGGGCGACGAATTGTTTTTAGGAACATGTACAGTGAATAGTTCTGTATCCATGGAGATATACAACGAGTAGGCCTAGGGCTGATCTAGCCTATATCAATTTATTTTCGCAATTTTGGTTTTTCAACACATCTTGGTGGCAAGGGGGCTGAGGGCTAATTTCACAGCGTGATACTGTCGCGGAGAAAGACGGGGATTGCATATTAAACTAACATTGAGCAATATTTTTTTTTTTGAGGGGGGTGGGGAGCAAAGCACCCAATAAAAAGTCAAACCTCAATCATTTAAGACTTTTCTCTGAAAGTGGGAGCACCCAGGAAATGGGGTTTTGGGGGTTTATCGAAGCAATAATGGCACATTTTTGAAGGGCAGCCTCCATATTTTCAAAATTGATATTGGCAGAGGCAGAGTTACGTGGTAATTGTCGAGTGAAACTATACTACGAAACGAAAACTGCTAAAAAATGTGTTTGTATATCATTAAAATAGCGATTTTGTCATTAGAATTGGGTTCCAAGATTGGACTTAACGGTAGAGCTAGAATGCTACGGTTTATGTCCGTCCATGATGAAATAGTGCCCCTTGAGAAAAATAACCTCTAACTTGACTTGCCGAACAATAAAAACAACTAATGGATGAGCGTAGAACACGTACATGGCGCTGTTTCCCGGCTTTTTCACATTGGAAGGTTGTTCAGAGTCGTTGAATTATTATCGGAGATCTCCGCTAATAATTCAATTACAAAAATGTCTTCGTTTGTGACACAGAGACGTTTTCGAGCTTAACCATTCAGAGGTATACTTTACTAGCCAGTTACCAATGCAACTAGGGTAAAAATCTCAAAATCTTGAAAAATTGGGGGTCGCTCTTCAAAAAAAAAAAGTGCATTATTGTTTTAAATAGAGGCTTCTCCTCTCTCCGTACGCATCTATGCTCCATTGTGTCCTCAATTTAGTGCTTCTTCTGCTCATAAAATCAAATTCCTTAAAATGCACACCACTGTGGTGTGTTCTATCCTGGCCTATTTTGACCTTCTACCCCTTCATGACCCAAAACTATGGATTCATGCCCCAGACACAGCACTATATTTTCCTTTAAAAAAAAATGTTGACCGTCACAGTGTAAAAGTTAAAATATATAATCCCGAGGGCTTTGGTGATTAAAATGTGATATGAACTTGTAGCATTTTCAAACAAATTCACCAAATGTAGTCCCCAGTGAGCTATGTCCCCCTGTATCTCTTCAATGAAATGTTCATGGGTATGTTAATGTATTAAGCTTAAAAAGATAAGAGGACATTCCAGCAAAATATTTGCCCCTCCCATTTTTTAAAACAATTTTACCCATATAGTAAATCAAACCTGGGAGGGAAATAAGCCGTGAAAAGCCACCTTCATGTAATAATATGCTTTTGTATTTTTTCTGTCGTGAATGACAGATATCCGAGCATGCTTGTTTATGGGCCGCCGATCAGGATAGCAGGCAAGTTCCAAAACTTAATTTTTGTTTTCTTTTATTGTTGCAATAAACAACGAAATGTCCTCGGTTGGTATCCTTAAACAAAGTGCAAAATTATACAAATTTGTATCCTCAGAAATCCTCGTGTCCCGTAAATAAGAAGACCCTCTTGATTAGTCGGAAATGATGTCACAAATGATGCATTGAAAAATGTTATGATGTGTTTAGGTAGCAGTATGCATGTTCTGCATGTTTTAATGTATTTGACACATGTGACTTTTAAGTGGACATTGAAACTGACCTGTGCGGTGGTTCCACATTCATTGTTTCCAAAATTGAATCTTCCTCTCTGCCAATTTGATGCTTCTTGATGCTTCTATAACAAAATGCACAATTTTACCATTATCTGCTTAACTAACATACATGCTGTGTAAATATGACCAACTTTGTGACCAAATTGAGAAAAACGGGGCACTTCGGGGCACTGTAAGTGTGGTGTAATTTTAGATAGGCATGTTTTTTCCAATTCAAGTTAGATTTCGTATCGAAATATATACTTTAAGAAATACGGCGTTACAAAAATCCAAGTTTTAGGACATGCTATCTCCGAGTTTTTTGGACTGAAAACTCAGAATTTCTTGCGTAAATCGACTCAATCTCTCTGTTTCGTTCCTCCACAGGAAACAAACACTGGGCATCGGGGATATACCTTTCGCGCACAGGTCATATCTGTTCAATGAACTGGCCCCCCACTTCTGTCGGCGATGATCATATAACATGAAAGAGTACTCCATGCCGAGAAGAAGTGGCCTGTTGGTCTTGCTTTTACAATGAGTTGCAAAGTGATATAATGGGATAATCGGCGTTGCGTAATGCAATTAGGGAAGAGCTTTCTCTCCTACCTCCATGGTCAGACGACTGAGAGACGAAGCTCATATGAAGGAATCTATTGCTGCCTACATTTATGAAAATAAGAATAAAGAAAGATTATATAGAACAACACATATACCAGACGCCACCGCCAGCCGCCGCCAGCACCACCATCACCACCAAAACCATCACCGGCCTTTGGGCCTAATGCCCAACAATAGTTAGGGTTAAGGTAAACCAATTCTTAATCCGGGGGATTTTTTGACGGGATTAATAACCTGACTTTAATCAAAACCCCATTGTTATCAATTCAGTTATAAAGTTAGCATGCTATTTTTGAAAATCTGGAAAATCTGCACAAATTAACTTCAATCAAAATGTTCGAATAGGTCTATTCAATATTGCTCTATAGATTTTGCAAGAGACAATTTGGATTACTGATTCACATATTCATCTTGAGTACAATATTTCCACTGCAAGAGAGTTCGGTTTAGAGTATGTTTAGCATATAACTGTGGTTAGATATCATTCATTCCTTGTTCGTAAAACAACATAGCTTTTAAGCAAGTAGTATTCAACGTTCTGACCGTGGCATTTATGTAACAGGCAAGGCCGTTAATGTTTATAATAACGATATCAAGCCTTATCAATATCGGTCATTGCGAATAAGTCAGGATGTTTTCCGTGGAAAATGTCATATTATTCAAACTAATAAATCGTAAAAAGGCAGGATAGATTTCATTTTTAAACGAGGGAACTGGTAATATAAGACAAATGGTCTGACTGCGAGATTATCAACTGCTTCAATTACCGTTAAAACAAAAAGGCACATTTGTGACATACTGATAGTCGCTTGTAGTTTGAACATCTATGTGGATTCTAAATTTCTGATATGAGGCATTTTGCAGATATTTTAAGACAATTTTAAATGACTAACAATTCTTTTGATAACCGACACGACACCAAATCAATCACTGGACGTGCCTGTTACCATGTTAGTATCAAGGTTGATGCTTTATATAAATATGCACTGTTAAATCGGTTGTTTAAAAAGTTGTGTAAAATATGGGTTGTTAAACATATGAACCTACCAACTAAGAAAAAAATATATAATTTGCTTTTTTTAATATTTAGGAATATTTCTGTTCATTTTTAAGCTTAGTACACAACTGTTTAATTTTTTTCCTACACAACTAGTAGGTGGTTTAAGGTTAACAACCATGGTTGAACCCAATTTTTTTAAACAACCGATTGAACAGCGTGTAATACGAAGTAGACTGTGCAATATTAGAAACTTTTGGAATTTATCTCATAAGCAACAACATAGCTTTGAGTTCTTTTTTCCATTCTCAAAAACATAATAGGACTAAACCCTGTGAATATATAAAACTACAGTTGGCAAAAAAAAAGTATCTCGGAATCAATAGAAACGCCAACGACGCATGTAGCTGCAGGATGCCCATACTTCCGGATGGTTTTTCACATACAAACTAATGTCAAAAAATCAAGATCTATATAACTCCGTAGCATTTTCCGACGATAGTAAAATTTCAAGAGCCTAAATATGTCTCTTTTTAAGTTCGTGACTCTGACTTTCTCCCATTTTGGTACGCTTCAACTGGTCAACTGGAAATTAAAGTTTGGTATCTTTTTTATATACGACTGGGTGGAATGTTACATACATTGAACCCCGATTATTTAAATATCATTTCGTTTTTTTTAATTTTTTTCCTATCTTTCTTTTTCTTCGAGGATCGTACTCGCAAATCTGAACGCTTGGATTTAAAATTTTTTGTGACGTTATATTGGAGTCACGTCCTGTAAAAAATATCGGAGTAAATTGCAACTGGTCTTTTTCCTATTGGCACGTGTTTTAAAAACATACATTTTTCAATAACTAGCTACAGCTAGTCTTGTTATTTCATTTAACACCTCACTTGCAAAAAAGTGTACAAAAATAATTGCCGAAATAGAACGCCCGAAAGACGCAAAACACCTAACCAAAAGTGACACATTTTATATGGGTGTTGCAGTGTACCACACAGTGACCAATTGAAAACCCCAAAAGTGACACATTTTTATATGGGTGTTGCAGTGTACCACACAGTGACCATTGAAAACCCCAAAAAGTGCTACCTTTTGGTTAGGGGTTTTTCCGTCTTTCAGGCGATCTAATCTGTGCCATTTTTGCAAAATTGTGTTACAAGTAAGGTATTAATTGAAAGACCAAGACCTGTTTATTTGAATACTTTCAAAATTATCGGACTTTAGTAAACATGGTAAATACTGATCGAAAAAACATGCCGAGATACATTTTGTGCCAACTGTAGTTATTTTCTACCAAGTAGAATAAAAAACCGCGCGAAAATCGGACATTCCTAACTTTGTTTGTAAAAATAAATCATCTATTCTATACTGTGTACAATGACAATTGACAGTTTTTTGACATGCCAACTTTATGAGTCATATGTGGACCGTAATTCTAGGCAGGTGGATACTCATTTTGGTAAGAGGAGGACATAGCTACTAACTGGTGCCTGTGATGTTCCTGTTCACAGTACAATCTGGACATCAAAAAAAGTAGTTGCAACACCTTGTAGACTAATTGCCTGGCTTTACTTACATTTTCATAATTCGGGGCCAGGGGGGGGTCGGTTCGGCGTGACCATTTTTGAAGGTACGAACTGAACCTTTTTAGTATCAAGCTTGAAGCTTTTGCAATCCCAAAACCTCTCCCTTCCCCACCAATCAAATGTTTAGCATTGTTAGACACGCTGTCAACCCCTTTTTTCAACACTTTCACCCTTTGTTTCCGGGGAGAGGGGGACGATTTTTCGTTCGGTAAGAAAAGTCCTTGTCGCAAGATTGTTGTATGTTGGTACTTCTCTCTCTCTGAAGGGGTGGTGTTTTGCCACCCCAACATCACTTTCGGGTTACCCTGTAATCTTCCCCAACCCCGAGCGTAAATGTCATTTGACAAAAACATTAAATGCTTTGAGACGCAAACTGGGGGGGGGGGTAAGCAAGGCACAATGCCTGAAGGAAGGGTGGCAACCACCACCTTCGGGCTAATATACCTTTTGAAGGTGAACGATATTTAGAAATTCCAAATGTAGGCAGATCGAACTTCCGACTAAATGCACTCGATGTATACTAATGCCAAGAACTAGAAACTGACTCAGAAGATGACATTCTGCAAGGGGTACCTGACTGAATTTCATTACAGATGCTGCACTCTCACTTTTTTCCTAATGGAAACACAGATCATAACAGAGCAAACGTATAGCAAAATGTGTTTACAAAAATGCAGCATTAATTAATTCAAAGTCTCATTTGGTTGCATGAGAAAACCGAAATTAATTAAACTTGTGACTTCTGTATATGGTGTGCCAGTTATATTTTTACAAACATTGCCGGTCTCCATCCAAACAAACCAATAAGCTTCCTTTCGGGTCGTCAATCCCATTTTGAGCTCAACAAAAACAATTCAAGATGGCGTCCAAAATGACCGCCAAAAATGATGATGTAAAAAGAAAGAGTGGAAACGAAACCATGAAACAATTATTAGAAACTCACATTCAACATGCTTATATTGTTATTATGCTTTATATACAAAAGGGCATCCAAAAGTAGAAAAATGTGAGTAATGCATTCATATTTTTGACCCCTAAAAATCTTATCTGAGATATGATTTGCCAGTCATATGTTTGGAAAGCAATAAACCCAGCAAACATTTGCCAAACATCTCCAATATAGATCACCCTTGTAAATGTGACCAATATTAGCATGACCGATTAGATTACAAAATACCTGCGTGATATAGAGCGAATTTTAAAATAACCACCAAATAATAATTTTCAGTAAAAAAAATCGAGGTATACTCATAGTTGAGATTTTTTAAAATAAACCGGTCTCCAGGCAGTACTTTTCTTTTTTCGCTCTAACCAATGAAATGTCGACAAAGGATGCTGGCGTGTGTTTCCCCACCCCACCGAACCTCTCACCGTGCTTGCTTTTCACCCTGGACTCCTTCCCTTTCTCCTGGGATTGGGCCTAATAAAAAAAGGTTGTTAGGGTTAATGTAATGACTTGTAACATCCATACGAGCTAATCAGGAAATTTAATAAGATAAAGATTTTCTATCTACAATGGATTAGCTTTAATTCATCAATCTTTAATTCATCTCCACCATGCTTCATGAAATTTCATCAATTGTTACAGGAGAAGGATCATTCCTATAATGTTAACGGATAATGCGATTGGAAGGCAGATACCTCTGTGTTAGTATCAACACCTCAGCAAAATCAAATACTGAGAGAAGATTTAACTTCCAACTCGCCTCCTCCCGCAAGTATCCATACAGTGAGTTCAATGTACATAAGGTCATAAAAGATTGCCTGATCAAAATCACCTTGAGACGAAACTTTTCCTTTTCGTTACGATATAATTTTAATGATTACACCTCACATTCATGAACGAGAGCTGTGATCTTATTAAAATCAAAACGTTTCCGGCTTAGAAGTTTCCACACTACCCGTTACTATGGGCAACACTACCGGTGTGTATCTGTCCTGTAACCTACTTAAATATCCGATTTTATCCTTATTAGGTTTCGTCTGGCCTTATCATTTGCAGGATATGTTTGCAGGGGGGTATCTGCACTTGTTACAGACATGCAAAAATCTGATTTTTTATAATTTTTTTCGATTTTCTGATTTAGCAAATCACTGATAGTGCCTTTAAGCCTACATCTAAACAATTATGATCAGCACAAATCAAAACGTTTCTAATGTCTAGTTTGTTATTTCTACCTGTGCAGTTAGTTGTCATAATAAATTTCACTTTACTAGATATACACAATTGTAAATTAAGTTGACTCATTGGGTTTGGATACCATAGTCAAACTTTTTACAAGAACAAAACTTAAAATAGCTTAGTGACATTAAGTCCTTTGCTGGGGGGGGGGCATGTATAATCATGCGGAGGTATTTCCTAGCCCAAGAGAAAAACCTAGTATGTTTTTTTTAAAACAAATTCCTATCCAAACCGCAACGTCATGCTTTTCACCTTATACGAAGCAATTGAAGAATTGGACTTCTAACCGGTGCATTTTATTCACAGAAGCTGTCGCGGGCGGTTGCAGAACCTACGCGCAGGGGAGTAGGACGGAATTGGTTAACTTCCAATCTCCAACGATTTACTGGGTGGTTCGACGCTACTATGCAAATACTCGTGCTTCTGCCAATGTTCTTATTTCAGATTAAGCCTGTGTAATAATATTTTTATTGGTATAGTTGAATGAACTTTCATTTTTTATCTGTGATGATGTCATTAAAAGGAGTCAATTTTTGGCTGTATTTGACCTTTGACCTGTATTTGGGATGTGTATCTCTTGATTTTGCGATTACACTATCACATGGCCATATTGCTGTTATCCCGAGTACTCTGACAAACTTTTCACCAGTAGACCCATTTATGTGCATTTTAGCCTAGACAAAATAACAACAGAGAAGATTTTCATCCCATTATACTTATTATGCATCGCGAAATCGAATAATTTATGTGAGAGAACACCTTTAATCAGGGGAAGCCGGATAAAGCCGGGTAAAAGTACGCCATTTTGTTTATTTAATAAAGAACCATTATCAATTAGTTTTTAAATAAACTTGCCGTGCGGTTTAGGAAATACATTTGCACAAAAAGTATCTCGGCATGTTTTTCGATGAGTATTGTGCCAAATTGCCGATAATTTTGGAAGTTTTCAAAATATATATTTTGTTGTCAAGGTCTTACTGTAACATCCCTTTAAACTTTCAATCACTGAAGATTTCTTCAGATATAGAATAAGATATAAAGCTTCACGCATAGCCATGTACATGGCAAGCTTAAAGCAATATTAGCACATTTTTTTAAAGAGTGCCCCAATTTTTCAAAAAAATTGAGATTTTTACACGGTTGCATTGGTAACTGGCTAGTAAACCATACCTGTGAATGGTTAAGCTCGAAAATGTCTGTGTCTCACAAACGAAGGAATTTTGTAATTATCGGAATCCCCGATAATAATTCAACGGCTGCTGGAAACGGCCTTCCAATGTGAAATAGCCGGGAAATAGCGCCATGTACGTGTCTACGCTCATCCATTAGTTGTTTTATTAGTTCAGGCAAATCAAGTTGGAGGTTATTTTCTCGAGGTGGCCCTATTTCATCATGGACGGACATAAACGTAGCATTTCCAGCTCTGCCGTTAAGTCCAATCTGGGATCCAAATTCTTATTACAAAATCGCTTAATTTATGATAAATACGCATTTTTAGCATTCTCGTTCGCAGGTATAGTTTCCTAGACAATCACCAACGTAACTGTGCCAAAATATCAAATTTTGAAAATTGGGTGCGCTCTTCAAACCATGTGGCCATTATTGCTTTAAACCAAAGTTGCTTATAAAATTGTCAAGTAAAATTGAAAAAAAATAGAGGTTATAAATTAACTTCACTAGACTTGATTGACACGTGTGTTTCTTGTGTAATTATGGGGTGCATTGTGGATATTTGTATCTGTATTTAGGGCTGTTTGGAACTATTGATTTAGAACTGTAATCTTGGATCTAATAGGCTCTTTGAAATGATGAATTTATTGCTTCAAAGAGCACCGTAATCGAACATTGGATTTTCTGTTTCAGTTAGGAAGGATTTAGATGAAATCCGCAAGACGTTAACTTATAGCTTTCAATCATTGGAGATTTCATCACCAGTAAAACATGATCTTGGTACATTCAACGCTGTGAAGCGATAGAGCTTGGTTATAGTTTGGGCTGTGTCAGGAGAGCCATACCTAAGTATTTGAAAATGTTGTTAAAGGCTGACTCAGAGATTTTGAAATATAATTTTTTGGTGTAATAATTAAAAATAGTCAACTGGAACTAAAGATAGTCACCTAAAATGCTCAATTCCAAAGTTTGAGATGAATCGGATTCTTCGTTTTCATGCTGTAAACATTTATGCATGGGTAACAGTGCCATAGGATACTGTGTGCAACAAAAATTGCGGATCCGGAATTTTATAACAAAGTTGTGATTTTCTATATGAAGGACTTCGATTTGAGGTTAGCTATTTCACACAGTGATTAGTATACGGACAAGCATTATGTATGTGCAAAACCCCGATTTGTTTGAAAGTTGAGGGCGCCCTCTTCGGGAAATCTCTGAGTCAGCCTTTAAAGTAAGATTTTCGGATTTTGATCCAAAATTCAACGAGAGATTTCACATATCAGGTGCCCTTAAAAATCGAAACTACTGATTTTTGCCCTGATGTAAAGCTTTCCACCAAAAATATCCCCATGTGAAAGGATTAAGATGAGAAATGTTTCTTTGGTACAAACATTTTGAAATTTCTAATTTGGTATAGGAGCAATACGAAATTCAGCCTATGTTTTATATTGAAATAATCACCTTTTTGCTCTCTTTTAAGACGTATCTGTAGCCAAATACAAGGTAAGAAATCTATTGAGCGTCTAATCTATATGGCATTACCATTTTGACACAATATTTGGGTGCCTCATAATCTCTCGTTGCACCTTTAAATGAGTTCATCCATGAAAGGATGCAATGAGATATTGCGATAATATTATTGTCTCAATGTTTGCACGTGATTGGCTATAGAAACCTATCAAGAACGTTTCCGAGTGTTATTAGACAAACAATTAGAAAAGAAAACCACAAACTAAGTTTCGCAATAAATAGAAATGTTTTTTTTTCTTTTTGGTTTTTGTTTATATATCATCGTAGTAATGTTTCATTGTATTTATGTTGCTGGTGACATTTATTATGCATTTATTATAAGCTAATTTGCACAATATATGCAATAATAGAAAATACATAGTTGGTTTAGTAGTAGATGGTAAGAGGATGGTCATCCGCCATTAGCTTATGGCTAGTGTTTCCGTGCACACATCCCGTCAATGACATCTATTGCATATTTGATAAGCTAATTTGTATAAATTTATTCAAGTAGAAAGTACATTATTATTATTACGTTTACGGTAGATGCTCCGAGGATATGACGTTTACCTTATGAAAGCTAGAGGTTTATTGTGGTTGCTCCAAGGAAACGATCTCTACCATATGAAAGGTTTTGACGTTTATAATCGTGTATTGTAGATGCTCCAAAGACATGAATTCTATATCATATGAAAGAAAATATGTTCCAAGGATATAATCTCTACCATATGAATATAGCTAACCAGTGTAGGTAATATCATCGGGAGTTTAGATGAAACATAATTGCGTGTGTTTGTGTGTATTGTTGCGGTATTATTAGGCAGTTCTGGACAAAGCATATCTGTCAAGACATTTTCTTTTCCTTTGATATGTCTTATGTCCAGATTCTATTCTTGTAGAGTTTAAATCCACCTTTTCTACTTTCATTCTTGTGAATGAAAGTCAACGGATCGTAATCAGTGTACACAAGAACTGGGTGCACTGTTGTCCTCAAATACATGTCAAAATTTTGCAATGGCAATAGCAATGCTAGAGACTCTTTTTTTAATTGGAGAGTAGTTTCTCTGATGTCTTACAAACGTTTTTAGAGAAATATACACAGGATGAGCTGCCTGCATGAGAACTCCTGGACCACCGCAGCCTACATCAAAAGCCACCTTTGTTTCTGAAACTGACTCATTCATCAAGATTGTCTTGATTTCCGCAAGTACTTCTTGCTATCGCTCTGACCAAACAAAAGGTTTGTCAGTTTATTTGAAATTTTGAAAGTATTTTCTGTAATACCCAGGCCTATCCTAAAATCTAATGGGAATCCTTTTGCTCTGTGGTTTAAGGAATTTCTTAATTGCTTAATTTTGCGGACCAGTCCTGGAAATGACGTTGTCCTTGCAATTCAAGACGACGGGGTTCTAACCAAAACTCTAGCAGTGTATCAATCCAGAATAAAATATTTCAATCAATAATAAAATATCCAAAAAGTCCGGTCGCAAATGTCCATTTTACGACCAGAAAATGGAAATTCTTTGAAGAACTGAAGAGTGTGTTTGTGTGTGTGTGCGCGCGAGCGCGCGTGAGTGCGTGCGTGCGTTCGGTAGTGTATAATGTGTGAGAAAAAACAAGGGATGATATTAAGTTTCAGTTTCAGTTTCAATTTATTTACCAATAACCATAACAAATAAAGATGATACAGAAAAGCATTGGTGGGTTGACCAGAAGAGAGCAAAGCTCGTACAATGTCTGGCCACCCTTAAGAATAGTTAATTAAATCACATGAATACAAGAAAGGACAGTAGACACAGAAGAGACAAAGCTACATAGTGCAAAACAAGACAAGACGAGACAGGTGAGACAGACAGTATGTTGGCATTTATAATAGAAATAAAATTAATATTAGGCATCAAAAACAATACGACTTAAATGCAATGTAAACACAAATGGGAACCCATAGCGCTAAACTCTGATCATGAATTATATTTTGATAGCTAATTTGTATAATTATTCAAATTAGAAAAGTACATTATTATTATTACGTTAGTAGATGCTTCCGAGGATATGACTTTTACCATATGAAAGCTAGAGGTTTATTGTGGTTGCTCCAAGGAAACGATCTCTACCATATGAAAGGTTTTGACGTTTATAATCGTTTATTGTAGATGCTCCAAAGACATGATTCTATATCATCATGAAAGAAAATATGTTCCAAGGATAATAATCTCTACCATATGAATATAGCTAACCAGTGTAGGTAATATCATCGGGAGTTTAGATGAAACATAACTTCGTGTGTTTGTGTGTAGTGTTGCGTTATCATTAGGCAGTTCTGGACAAAGCATATCTTGCAAGACATTTCTTTCCTTTGATATGTCTTATGTCCATTTCTATCTTGTAGAGTTAAATCCACCTTTTCACTTTCATTCTTTGGAATGAAAGTCAACGGATCGTAATCCGTGTACACAGACTGTGCACTGTTTTCCCAAATACATGTCAAAATTTGCATAGCAATAGCATGCTAGAGACATCTTTTTTTAATTGGAGCGTAGTTTCTCTGATGTTTATCAAACGTTTTAGAGAAATCTACACAGGATGAGCTGCCTCAAGAGAACTCTGGACCCCGCAGCCTACATCAAAGGCCACCTTTTGTTTCTGACAAAACTGACTCATTCAATCAATATTGTCTTTGAGTTCCGCAAGTACTATTCTTGCTATCGCTCTGACGCAAACAAAAAGGTTTGTCATTTATAATTTGAAATTTTGAAAGTATTGTCTGTATACCCAGGCCTATCTCCTAAAATCTATGGGAATCCTTTTTGCTTCTTTGTTTAGGGAATTTCTAAGTTGCTTATTTTGTGGACCAGTCCTGGAATGAACGTGTCCTGCAATTCAAGACGACGGGGTTCTAAGCAAAACTCTAGCAGTGTATCAATCCAGAATAACAATATTTCAATTCAATAACAAAATATCCAAAAGTCCGGTCGCAATGTCCATTTTACGACCAGAAAATGGAAATTCTTTGAAGAACTGAAGAGAGTGTGTTTTGTGTGGTGTGCGCGCGAGCCGCGCGTGAGTGCGTGTGTGCGTTCCGGTTAGTGTATAATGTGTGATAAAAAAACAAGGGATGATATTAAGTTTCATTTTCAGTTTCATTTATTTACCATAACCAAACAAATAAAGATGATACAGAAAAGCATTGGTGGGTTTGACGAGAAGAGAGCACAGCTCGTACAATGTCTGCACCCTTAAGATAGTTAATTAAATCACATAATCGAGAACGGACAGTAGACCAGAAGAGACACAGCCACATAGTGCAAAACAGACAAGACGAGACAGGAGAGACAGACGTATGTTGGTATGCATTTATAATAGAAATAAAATTAATATAGGCACAAAACTCAAACAATACGACCCTTAATGCAATGTAAACACAAATGGGAACCCATAGCGCTAAACTCTTGATCATGAATTATATTGTGATACAAGAAAATGTTTGTAGTCGTTTTGAAAGCTTTTAACGGCTTTCAATTCAACTAATTTGTTGGGAAATCAATGTTTCCATATAATGGGACCTTGTGTTTTAAAATTGTGTTTCTTTCTTCTTGCCAGATGTTAAGAAAAATTAATAAGGTCCTATAGAGGTCACTGACCTAGTACGGTAAGAATGGATGCACTAGAGTCAGAAAATAATCATCCGAAATATTGGGGACCAAACCCTTTTTTTGGAACTTAAACAGAAGACGCAACTTGAGATTTGTGAATATCATATACAGTGGGTATTTAATTTTTTAAAACAAAGAGAGGTATGATCGAGGTAATGAAGTTAGTGCATAAGCGAATTAATTTTCTTTTGTTTGAGATGAATACGACGTATGTTACGATTATTATTATCAGCCCAGATTATGTTGCACTATTGAATATGTGGCTAACCCAAGCTGGAGTAAATCGAAACAATGTTTGGGGGGCCAGGAAGTGTATGCTTCAGTCTAAAAAGAATTCAGTGTATTTTGAAACATGTTGTGATATAAGTCTTGTGTTGATTCCATGTCAGAGAATCGTCGAGAATTATGGGCCAGGAATTTTGTAATATGGAACCTTGATATGGGGCCCGAAAAAAAATTTATCATATTGATTAAAACGCTATCATGATAGGATAAAAAACGGTATTTGTATATTTTGAATACATATAAGTGGTTTTGGTTCCAATATTAAGGGAGAGTTTATTTGCTTTCAGTCCAGGTAGAAATATTTGCGAGTTCAGTATTTAACCGTTTTATTAGGTGAGCGAGATTATCATGCGAGGCCAGTAGATTGTGTCATCCGCATAATGATAAATGAGAATAATTTACTTTGAGTAAACAAATCATTTAGGTAAAAATAAAAACATAAGGGTCCTTGATCGGCCCTGGGGGACACCGCATCTTGTATTCAAATAGCAAGATTTATGACGATTAAACATGACAAATTGTGAACTATCAGCGAGGTAGCTTCTGAACCAATCGAAGGCATTTCCCCAGATACCGTAATGAGAGAGTTTAGAGAGGAAAATTTGTGGTCAAATCGTGTCCGAATGCCTTCAGAGGTCCATAAAGACGCCAGTGTAGGTTTTTTTGTTATCTAATTTGTAACAATTTTGTCATATGCTTCCATAATGGCCATAGATGTAGAGCGGTTGGAACGAAAACCAAACTGAGAGTCATGACAAATCCAAAGCGGGAATAAAACTGTAAAGCCGCTTGGTACCAAGCGTTCAAGATTTTTTGAAAAGGCGGAAAGAACTGAAATGGGTCTGTAATTCCAAAATCAACTGCCGATCACGTTTTTTAAAATGGGCACAAAATACAAAATCGCAAAATAAAGAAAAAGAATAAAAAAAATAAAAAATTAAAAATATGAGCAAGCGGGGATGCATTAATGTGCTTTACAAATTTAATAACCTCGGGTTTTGATACGTATGCCCACAGCTGGCATCAGACTTGAGAGACATACAAAGTTTGATCAACTTCATCGCGATTCGTCCGAGAGAAAGAAAAAATGATCCGCAGAGCGCCCGCATTTTTTCAAAAAATTACGGTAATCAGTATTTGGAAGGTGAATCTTGCTAGCTAATTTTGCCGCCATGTCAACAAAGTAGGAATTAAAATGATCTGCAATGATTTGCGGGTCTGAAGTTGATCCTTTTTTTAAAGGTTGAAAGTGGTCGGACGATTAGGGCCTATCTGACGCCAAGTATAGAATTCAAGAGATTCCAAGTTAGTTTTGCATTGTGTTGCCGCTCTCTAATTTTTTAGCATAGTAATCTTTTTTTAGAATCTCTGATGATAGATGTTAATAATCGACGTGTACGATAGTCATGGTACTTTGTTTTATGGACTCAGTTGGTGACTAATACTTCCTATAATTCTCCTTGCGAACGTAGAGTTTAAAATAGCTGTTTTAAATCCAAGGTTTACGGAGGTGTTCGAAACCAACTGATCTAATAGAGCGAATGATTTCAGGGGGAATGAATAGTATATAAATCTGAAAATTTAGTAATAAAGCATCATATGCGGACTCACTGAAGTAATTTGTTAACAAAATCCAATCACAAGACATACGTGATGTAAAAATTCTGGATTCTGTTTGTTAAATAAAACGAAATTTTGTACGCTGTTATGTTGGTTATAGCTTAATAGGATCGACGTTGTAATTTGAAAAATCGGGGGAATGGTCCAGTTAGGCCCTGTAATAAAAATACCTAGTATTTGTGTGTACGAAAATTAGTAAAAATATTATCAATCAAAGTTGCCGAGTAGGGGTAATTCTGGTAGGCCTATTAATCAGCGGGTGCCATGTCATGTATGTAGAAAAGTGTAGAAAATTATCAATGGTGGTATTGCGTGCATATTGTAATAAATCCAAATTGAAGTCACCCCGAAACATAACACTGGTTATTTTCATGGATATTTTTTGCAACAATTCTCCAAATCAGCAAGAAACAATTAAGACATGGCGGATGTGCGCGGTAAATGTTACCCACAATATATTTTTATTATTCGGGTTCAAATTTCATAAATAAGGCCTTTGGGTGTATCATCATCCGAGGGTTCACAATTAACTTAAAGACACTATCATGATTTGAATAATATTTGAATTTTCAGAATGCTTTCAAAGTGAAGGATAAGTCTGTTCCATTCTCAAAGTTAACCTTTTCCAGCTTAGAATTGACAGAAAAGGAAGAAACCGGCAGTGTCCAAGATACGATTCTCCATTCATTACGTGTTGTAGTAAGTGTCACGTTCGGACAGTAATGACTAAAATCTCCGATTCTGTCCTCATTAAGGTTGCTAATGGTCTTATCACTTTTACAGTGGATTTTATAATACCTGTACCTTTTCCGCATACATGCAAACATCTGATTTTTTATGATTTTTTTCGATTTGCTGATTTTAGGCAAATCACTGATGTGTCCTTACGATCATCCCTTATACGGTATGTGACAGAATTGTGGATGTAAATAGCAGAGCCACCGCTTCTTCTACATACGTGGTGCGTTGACTAAAACATCGTTTTCAATATCCAAGCATTTAAAATTGTCATCATTTAAACACTTAAGTGACAAGGGGTTTTTCAACTCACGTTGGTGCCCAAGGGGGGGGGGGGGCAGGGACCCCCCTAAGGAAACCACTTTCCCGAGGAATTTTTGCACGAAATTATACCACAGGTGAAGGGTCATAAGACACCCCAAATCAGCAATCAAAATAGATTTTTTCTTTTTTTTGGGGGTGCAAATTAGGGGCAAACATTGTTTTCAAAACCGCGAAATTGGGCAAAAGACGGAAATTCAATGAGCCTTGTGCTTACCTCAAACATTTTAAAACTTATTTATGTTGATATCTATTCTAGAATACCAAATTACTTATATTTACCACAACCCAGCAGTTTTAGGGCAATCCTGTTTTTTTTACGGGTGTTGCAAAATACACGGCATTTTCCCATAGAGTTTGTCAGTACGGTTTGGCAACGTACATGATGAAAATTGTTTGTTTGCAGCACATAAAGGGTTAATTATTTTTAATGTTACTATAATTGTTTAACTTTACATGTATGTGTGAACTTATATCAGCACAAAAAAATTTGCTTTGGTTCGCGGTTTTTCTTATTCTTATTTTTAAAAATATTCCCAAATGACTTTCGTTAGTGCCCAGCGGGGGGGGGTTTCCAGGGACCACACTAATTATCTCATTACGGCTTGGCCGATTTTAATTATTTGGTATGAAAGAAGCGCATTTAAAAGTCAGACCATTACAAAAAATTTCGGCGCACAAAACGCACGCGTAAAGCGGCCAGCGCGAAAACAAAATTTTGGGGGTCCCTAGGAACCCCCCCCCCCCTTGGGGGGGGGGGGGAGTCACTTAAGTGTTACCAGGTTTCTGAAACAGAAATGAATCGTAAAGATGATTTCAATTCCGAACTGATTATGATATCATCAAATTTTATTAAGACTACGTGAGTTAAGTGCAGAATTGAGAAGTCATCTTCACCAGAGCAATCAATTTTTGGTCAAATAGATTAAGACAATTTATTAGGAAGGTTTAATTGTTTGGGATCAAATAATAAAGCAGATTCATTAGAAGAAGTACGGAACATATCTTCAAAGTTAAAGGATTTAGTTTCAAATTAAGCATACTATTGAAAACTGTATTTTCAAAACATGAATAAGGCAATCTAAATCAATCGTCATCAACATAATGATTAAAAGGAAATATATCCAACCGGTACATTTAAGCATCCCAGTTTAGTTCACATCATTATATATACATCGAGTGTGATAAAAAGCAATTTACAACATATTTTTTTTTTTTTTTAATTATTTACTAAAAATATGTTTATTAGCAATACTTACATTTTATTAGCCATATTTTAATTAAATAAAACATTTTAAATACCCCAACATACCATCCAGTCGCTCGCTCCGGTTGGTTATGGGGGGGGGCGGGGGGGTGGGGGGGGCTTAAACAAAAAGAAAGACGTCACACCCGGTTCCCCTACATATCCTAATCTACCAATGAAACAAAAAGGGTCTTATTAAAAAAAAATGCTGGATATAATGCTAACACCGCATTAATTTTATTGTTATTTTTCTTCAATTTCACATTTATTTATGACCGGTGCTCAACACACACACACCAATAATTTCACTTTGGGAAAATAGCCAAATTAGTAATCCTTAGTATATTTTGATAAACAAATGTATGATAACCAGAGCCGAAAATAGCTTCGATGAAAAAAAAATATATATTCCCTCTGTATTGAGTTTGGATCCTTCAAAAGAAAGGCCCAGATAATGAAATTCAGTTTTGGATAAAAAGAGTTAAATTAATCAGTAAATTGTTACTTTGGGAGAATATGAAAAATACATGAGAGCAAAGCCACATATTTGAAATTTTGGGGGAAATTGGGCAATCAGCAACCGGATGAACAAAGCCCAAATTTTAATAAAAATAAACAATATATAGCCACTGTTTTATACCTACACAACATCAGCATATATGTGGTGTGATCATGCATAGCGAGTCATGTCAAAAAGTGCATAAGTCAATTTAGCAGGTAAAGCCAAAATATATTCCCAAATCTTCCATGTGCCAGTATAAACAAAAACCATTATGAAAACAAAAGGAACAAGACCATTGGAATATGGATCATTAATGGAAGCTCTGAACATCAAATCAGGCACGGCAGGGTGAAATTCATGATGGATACAAAATAGCCGGACCCGCACAAGCAACCCGCTTAACACTGAAACCACAACACTATACAATTTGATTGAGTGATAGAATTGATTGATTGATTGGATTGATTGACAAAATAAAACGGAATATTGAACCAACATCAATGAGAGCGGTTTAGCACCGGCAGAGGTCAAAATGCTGAAAGCCATAAACACTACACTGTTATACACTTTTTAAAATCTGAATATCCAGGTATCTAAGATAGCATAATCAAGATAATTTAACAACAAATTAAGATTATTTCATTATTGTTGTAAAGTTTAACAACAATTCCACTAGTCTTTCTCACAACTCCAATTTCTATGAATAACATCAAAGAGCAGTTTAACTTGCAGTGGTAAAGGCATGAAGCCTAATCTTGCTATAAATCACAAAATCCAGGGATATAAAGATATCATGCTCAAGATATGATATCAGCAAATTAAGGTATAAATTTTCATATATTGATGTACAGTTTGGAGCATCGATTCCCCTAGTCCTTTCCCAAAAAAAAAAATACCAACAGCTCTCTTCCTTCACTACATAGCTTGACGTTTGATCTTGTATAGCTTTGGCTCGAGCTGTTGCAATTTCATATTCAAGTGTGGACTGATCCCAAAGTTTTGGTAGCAGTTTTGAGTACAGAGCTTTTGGATAAGATCTCCATTACGCGCTGTTTTTCATGTAGACAAAGTAGCAATAATGGTTTGGGGTCTATACCAGTGGCTTGTTGTGGCAGGGCGATGTAGCATTATCAAAAGATGGCGTCTGCCTGTTCATAATAGTTTTGATCTGGAGAACATACGGTAATACGACTCGGTATGGTGCGGGGTATCGCCGGCCCTTACCTCATACCATGTGAACACTCAAATTGTTTTTTTTGGCTGTATAGAGTTATGTGTCGGCTCTGGCTCGTAAATCCGTATAACCATCGTTCGTCGCTAGTAACAATGTATCTCTTTGAACACAGAGCAATCATTTTCTGTCTCTTCTTTCTTCAACTGTCACTCTTTCCTGCAGTTGCGTACCGAGGGAGTCAATCCAGAGGTGGCAACTTTTCCCAGTCCGCCAGAAGTGGGGGCAAAATTCATAAATTCTCCCGGTGATTTGCCTCAATTAAGTCTAAATTTGACAAATTGCGCAAATTGGTCGAATTTACTTTCATGTGGCCCAAATTGGCCTGAATTGGTTGATATTCCCCTAAAAAGAGGAATAAAAATGCACACTATGTCCCATAATTCGCCCCGCATTTTTCGAAGCCAGAAGGGGCAACTTTTTTGTTAAGGTGTATTTGAGATAACAATTGAAAAAAAAACTTTCAGACTCCTGTCTGACTAATAACTTGAATCAGATGATGCCCGTGCACGAATCCCATACAAAAACACTTGGAAAAATTAAGATTGATTTCTGGTTCTGTTGTGAAAAAACGCCATAAGCCCTTGACATTTTCCTTCCTGAAATAGTGCCGAATTTAACCGTCTGTTATTTAGCACGCAATCCAATCAGTTCTACCTGTCGTTACTTGCAGCAAGTGACGAATAGATTTTTCCTAGGCTCGGATTTACGAGATCAACGACCTAAAATAAAATTACTTTCTTGAGATAAGCTCTAAGCAAAGTACAGTTATATCAGGATGGAGTTCATTGACGTTCCTGAATCTTTTTAGTTAGTCCAGTGTTATATTAGTATAATATTTCTTCAGTATGGATTGTGGCTAGACTGAAATTCTTGATTGCCATTTGAAAAAACTTTGGCTTCCTGCTACTTTACAATAATAGTCCAACAACACCATGATTCTGGTGATTTGAATAAGATATGCAGTCAAGTTAAAGGATTTCGACCTTAAATGTTTCTTTCTCAATCTAAATTGTCTGAAACGACTACACTAAATAGCCCCCAAGAGGTCTCAGCGGAGTACTCGTTAAGCTGAGTAGTTGGCTTCTCTGCCCCAATCGAGCCGGTAAACTTGGTCTTAAAGTTAAACGACTACAAAGAACAGCCACAGAGTCTCGGAAGCTGAGTAGTTCTTGCCCAATCTTAATGTTCTTAAACGACTACAATAAGCCCACAAGAGTCCTCGGAAGCTGAGTAGTTCTTGCCCAACTAAGTGTCCCTTAAACGACTACAACAAAACGCCCACAGAAGTCTCGGAAGCTGAGTAGTTCTTCCCAATCTTAAATTGTCTTAAACGACTACAATAGAGCCCACAAGAGTCTCGGAAACTGAGTAGTTCTTGTTGAGCCAAAAACTGCGGGTGGGTTGACCTCAACACAACATTATTGATATTACTTATTATGTAAACCACAATCATCTGTTTAGTGTCGATTTTTGAAACAGTATCGCTGTATGTAATATTGAGTAATCTTTCCCTGGAAATGGTCAGTGCACGTTAGTGTGCTCTATGTCTATTGGCGGGAGACGGTATTACAATTTTCTCGAATACTTCATTTTTTTCCACTATTTGTTGTTTTTGTTCAGAGATGTCGAAATATACTTTTTGTCTGTAATATTAGAAGTAGTTACCTAGAACTAAAGCCCGACACCCAAAATGCCAATTCCAAATTTTGATATTTTTAATATTTAATGATGAACTGCCGTCAACACTATGTATTCCATATGTCCCATAGGATACTGTGTAATAACAAAAATTCCGGATCCGGATTTTTAAACCAAATTTATTCCATATGAAGGCATTGATATGAGCTTAGCTATTTCACATAGTTATTAATATGGTGGACAAGCATATTTTTATGCAAACACGATTTGTCAAAATTAGGACGCCCTCCTCAGTAAATCTCGAGTCAGCCTTTATAGAATTTTACATACTTATATTTGATTTATCAAGAAATGAGTGCCCCCCTGACAAATACGTGGAGAGTGCGCTTCTTCGACGCATTAAGAATCATTTATTACTGGATGCCACATCAGAATTAACACACACTCCGTCCTCCAACTCCCTTTAGATACAAATTATATATCTCATGGAGACAATAGATTTACATTATTAGCCAACTGCCGAACTTTGGCTATCACAACCTAATCGCACTCTAAGATAAAACTAATATTTAGTCGAGTGCCAAAACCCTAACTATCACACCTATGGCACCTGGTATAAATATATAGATTTCATTTGTCGCAACTTATAAACTATATATTTTAGAAAGTCGATGCAAAACCCTAAACTAATCACACCTATTGCTAACACATAGGATAAATCATAGATTCCATTTTTGCAACTTTTGAAATTTTATGCACCAGTAATATATTAAAGTATAACGTTGCGTATTAAAAGTTTTGCGATTGTGAAGGCTTGCACATAAAAAGCACCTTACAATAGAATAAATAGTCAATTTTCCAGGGCGGGTACAAACCCCACTGTCCGAAGGTGCGACTTCAGCAAGGCGCGAAAATTAGACTTACTTACTCTACATTTTGATAATTTATAGCTGATAAATTATCCAGTAAATAATGGGATACACATATATCCTTACGTGATGATTTTCTTGGAGGGGGCCTCGCCCCAGCCAATTCCAGCAACTACCGTGAAGAATCCACCTTTCCTATTACCAAATACGTAAGGTGTTATTTTTTCACATGGCATACAAAGATGTCTTTTTAGTGAATGATTTTCTTTGAGGGGCCTCGCCCCAAACCCTTCATCGCATCAACATATGATTAAAAGGCAATATATCACGGGACATTAAGCAATACAGTTTACTGTCACATAGCCTACTTTACAATCGAGTGTGATAAAATCAATTACATTTTTACCACGAACCCAAGATGGCTGACTAAAAATATTTTATTTACAAGACTTACTGTATGAGTAGTAGCCAATTTTTCCCAAAACAACAACTAAACACCCACGACGCAGATCTTAAGCTACAATGGAAGAATCTTATGAATAAGAAAGGCAACCCATTAGGGCTCCATCACAGGTAGGTAGGACCCGTTGCGCAACACCCCACATAAATTTCACTTGGGAAGAGAGCCAAAATTAGTATCCTGTATATATTTGATAACAAATGTATGATAACAAGAGGGCCGAAAAAGAGCGTTCGTAAAAAAAAATATCTATTAACCAAATCATTGTATTGGTGCAGTTTGGATCATTCAAAAGAATACCACACAATAAATAATCAGTTTATGGAAGGAAAACAGAAGTAATTATCAGTAATTGGTAACTTTGAGAATATGAAAAGTATCAATGAGGTCAAGCCAACCATTTGAAATTTTGGGGGAAAATTGCATTTTCAGCAACAGTATGAACAAAGCACAAAATTTGAATAAAAATAACAATATATAGACACTGACTTTTTTATACCTACACAACATCAGCATATATGTGGTATTTCAAGGCCAGAGCGAGTCAGTGTCACAGCTAGTCATAGGCAGGTAAAGCCAAAAATATAATCCCAACATCTTCCTGTGCACGTATATAGCAAAAAAACCATTAGAAAACAAACGGAACAAGACCATTGGAAATGGTCATTATAGGGAAGCTCTGAACAATAAATCAGAGCATTTGAAATTCATTATTGGATACAAAATAAGCATACCAGCAACAAGCACCCGCTTACCTTCAACACCCACATATAAAAATTTTTGATGAGTGATAGATGATTGATTGATTGATTGAGTGATTGACAAAATAAACGGAATATTGACCAACATCAGATGAGACGGTTTAGACAGCATCGGTCAAAATGCATGAAGCCATAAACACTGTTGATACAATTTTAAAAGATCTGAAAATCCAGAGTATCTAAGATAGCATAATAAGATAATTTAACAACAAATTAGATTATTTCATTATTGTTTGTAAAGTTTTAACACCACTTCCACTACAGTCTTTCCTCACAGACTCCAATTTCTATATAATAACTCAAAAGAGCAGTTTACCTTTGTCAGTGGGTAAACGGCATTAAGCCTAAATCTTTGTTAAACCGACAAATCCATGGGGATATAAAGATAGTCATGGATCAGAATATGATATCGCCATGAACAAAGTAGGGTGGTTATAAATTTCATTATTGATGTACAGTTTAACATCGATGCCACTAGTCTTTATCACAGCGCTCTTTCCTTCCCTAACGCTTGACGTGTGATGGGTAGTAGCTTTGCTCGAGCTTGTTGCATTTCATATGGCAAGTTGACTGATACCAAAGTTTTGGACATTTGTTTGAGTACAGATCGTTTTGATCAGACGCCATTACGCTCTTTCAATGTAGACAACTTATCAGTAATATGGGGTTGGGTCTATACCAGTGGCGTCTTTTGGGTGGGCATGCGATGTACCTTAGCAAAAGAAATGGCTCCTCTTTCATATAAGTGATCTGTGGGAAAAAGTACGTAATACTGACTCTGTATCTCGGCCAGGCCTTTCCTCAATACCATGGAACACCAAATTTGTTTTTTTTTGCTGTATGCGTTCGGCGCTAATTCTCGATCTCTTTAACACATCATGTCTTTCTTCAAACTTGTCACGTCTGCATGGCGTAACCGAGGGGAGTCAATCCAGAGGGGCAAATTTCCAATTCCCAGAGGGGGCCAATCATCCATAAATCGGTCCGGTGATTTGCTCAAATTCAGTCTAAATTTTGACAAATTGCGCAAATTATCGATTTACTTAATGTTGCCAAATTTGGCTGAAAATTGTGTTGAGATTTCCCCAAAAGGGAATAACATGCCATTTTGTCCCATATCGCCCCGCTTTTTCGAGCCAGAAGAGGGCACGTTTTTTAGAGTGTATTTGAGATAACATTGAAAAAAAAAAAATCTTTCAAGACTTCGCTGTCTTGACTAATAACTTGAATCAGATGATTTCCCCGTGAAGAATCACCAAACAATACTTGGAAAAATTAAGAGTGATTTCTGTTGTGTAAACGCCATAAGCCTTGACAATTTTCTTTCCCTTAAATAGTGCCGAATGTTACCGTCTGTTTATTTAGCACGCAATCCCAATCAGTCTCCGTCCCCTTTACTTGAAGCAAGTGACGAATAGAATGTTTTCCTAGGCTCGGATTTACGAGATCAACGACCTAAAATAAAATTACTTTTCTTGAGATAAGCTCTAAGCAAAGTAAAGTTATATCAGGAATGGAGTTCATTGACGTTCCTAAAAATCTTTTTAGTCCAGTGTTATATAGTATAATATTTCTTCAGTATGGATGGCTAGACTGAAATTGCCATTGAACCTTTGGCGTCCTCTAATTACAATAATAGTCACACCATGGATTCTGGTGATTTTATAAGATATGCAGTCAGTTAATGATTCGACCTTAATGTTTCTTTCCTCAATCTTAAGTGTCTTCAACGACGACAAAATAGCCACCCGAGTCCTCGGAAGCTAGTATTTCTTGCCCAATCTTAAATTGTCTAAAACGACTACAATAGCCCACAAGAGTCTCGGAAGCTGAGTAGTTTCGTGCCAATCTTAATTGTCTTTAACACGGACTACAATAGCCCACAAGAGTCTCGGAAGCTGAGTAGTTCTTTTTTGCCCCAATCTTAAATTTGTCCTTAAACGACCTACATAGCCACAAATCTCGGAAGCTGAGAGTTCTTGCCGCAATTTAAATTGTCTTAAACGACTACAATAGCCCACAAGAGTCTCGGAAGCTGAGTAGTTCTTGCCAATCTAATTGTCTTCAACGACTACAATAGCCCACAAGAGTCTCGGAAGCTGAGTAGTTATTGCCCAATCTTAAATTGTCTTCAACGAATACAATAGCCCACAAGAGTCTCGGAAGCTGAGTAGTTCTTGCCCCATCTAAATTGTCTTCAATGGCGACTAACAATAGCCCACAAATCTCCGGAAAGCTGAGTAGTTCCTTGCCCAATTTAAATTGTCTTAAACGACTACAATAGCCCACAAGAGTCTCGGAAGCTGAGTATTCTGCCCACTCTTAAATGGTCTAACGACTACCATAGCCACAAGAGTCTCGGAAGGCTGATATTCTTGCCCAATCTTAAATTGTCTTAAACGACTACAATCGCCCACAAAGTCTCGAGCTGAATAGTTCTTGCCCATCTTAAATTGTCTTAAACGACTACAATAGCCCACAAGAGTCTCGGAAGCTGAGTAGTTCTTGCCCAATCTTAATTTGTCTAAAAAAAACGGGGGACCTAAACAAAACAAAAGTAGGCCCACATAGTCTCGAAGCTGAGTATTCTTGGCCAATCTTAAATTGTCTTAAACGACTACAATAGCCCACAAGAGTCTCGGAAGCTGAGTAGAATGTAGAACATACAGTTGTCAATTGGGTCCTATGCCGTTTTTTATTTTTTTTTCTGGTTTTATATTTGAATTGTTTATGCTGTCAATTAACAAAATGAAAATATGTTCGTGTCATAACTCCTATAAAGGGGCACTACCCGATCCTCAGCCTCGACCCCACCTTTCACACCATCAAACCTGAGATTTCGGTATACTATTAGAAAGTTTCTCATCTGTAAGATATTTTGACTGACTTCTTTCCCATTATGATGCCGCGGGCTAAAATATGGTTTGTTTATGGCAACATGGAAATTGTAGTGTACTCTATGGGCTAGTGTAATACACAAAATTACCGCTCACATTGAAATGGTATGTCGGATGCAAATGAAATTTTGGAATTAAAGTATGTTAAAGTAGGAAGGCCCTTCCTATGAAACAGAGAAAAATAAATGTTGTAATCGGCTGGGGTACCTTTAATTCTGGAGTAGGTTCTATAAAAGTACATTGCAAAGTTGCAAATTCAAAACAATGGCCAAAGGTTAAATCAACTATTTATTATGTAGATTCTTTCACATTTTAAACTCTACCGAGGAAATATAACAATATCACACCTAATTACAAGTTAAAATCACCAAATGATAACATTTTCGACATATGGTGACCACAATATTTTTAATTACGAATCACTAAACCCACAACACATCAAAAAGCTCATTACGAGATGCTCTATAGTCGGTAAACCTAATAGTGGGCAATTCGTTGGGAAATTGTTTTTAGCGCGGAGTAAATTTGCCTCAATGCCATTTACATTGACGAAGCACTACCAGACTACAATGTCAATCATGAAATCCAACCACTTTCTTTAAATAACTAGTGCATTTTCAGACATATAAAGCATTTTGTTCAGATGCCATGCAAGACAATAGTCTACCAAAGATGTTTGATCCTTAGGGCAGCCAGGGTTTTCATGTATTTGATATTTATGTATTCAGACTTTAGAGCTAGTTTATGATGTTTGCCGAGTGATATGATACCAGGGTTTCATATGACAGTGGGGTGCTTTACGTAACAGTTCTAAATCCATATCAATCGGCAACTTTGAAGAACCGATTAGTGTTGATTAAAAAGTAGGTCATCCCACCCAGTTTAATACGCGATACAACACAAAACCTTTCAACGGGATAGCATTGGTCACATGAGTAACATCGTGTTAGGAAAATGTTTACAGGGGCAGGCTGAAGCCATATCATTGATGGCACAAATTTGACAAAAGAATGTTGATCGACTTCACTATTTTCTTGTGCCTTCTACCATTATCCTAATGTGAAGAGCTAAAGATGAGTGATCCGATCATGGTCGGATTTTCCATATGACGTTTTCTCCCTCACATGGAAGTAAAGCCCCAAAACATCTGATTACACATTATGAGTTAAATCGGTCAAGTCGTTTGAATATTGGAAGCAGAGGTGTATACTAAATTGGCCCATAAGATACTGCGTATTAAACGGACAAGCAGCGATTTGCTGATCCAAAGCACCGAAAGAATCATCAAAATTCGTATATTGGTATTTTTGTTACTGGCATGGATGTGATAACATACCCTGCAAATTGTTGGCTGAAATCAAGGCAGTACTTTTATACATCTGACCCTGTAATTTCTATACGCACGTTTCAAAATTCCGACTTAAGATAAAAAAAGGCTTTCCCTGTGAATATCCCAGATTTGTAAACTTGATATTGTGCACATTGACCTGTACAGTTTGACCTCAAACACAAACATTATTGATATTTACTTATTATGTAAACCACAATCATCTGTTTAGTGTAGATTTTGAAACAGTATCGCTGTATGTATATTTATTAATCTTTCCCTGGAGATGGTCAGCGCACGTTAGTGTGCTCTATGTCTATTTGCGGGAGACGGTATGACAAATTTTCTCGAATACTTCATTTTTTCACTATTTGGTGTTTTTGTTCAGAGATTTCGAAATATAATTTTTGTCTGTAATAATTAGAAGTAGTTACCTAGAACTAAAGACAGACACCCAAAATGCCCAATTCCAAATTTTGAGAGGAATCGGGTGTGTCGTTTTGATGCAGTAAACAATATGTATTCCATATAGTCCCATAGGATACTGTGTATAACAAAAATTCCGGATCCGGAATTTTAAACCAAAACTTATTTTCCATATGAAGGACATCGATTTGAGCTTAGCTATTTCACATAGTGATTAGTATTATGTTTATGCAAACACGATTTGTCAGAAAAATGAGGACGCCCTCCTCAGGCAATCTCTGAGTCAGCCTTTAAATAGAATTTTACATACTTATCTTTGATTTATCAAGAAATTAGTCGCAAAATCCGTGAGATTGCGCTTCTTCGACGCATTAAGAAGTCTTTATTACTGGGAGGCCAACAGCAGATACACACACTCCGTCTCCAATCCCCTTTAGTATACAATTTATATCTCATGGAACAATAGATTTACAACATTATAGCCAAGTGCCGAACTTGGCTATCACACCTAGAGGCTCACTCTAAGATAAACTATATATTTTAGAGTCGTAGTGCCAAACCCTAACTACAACACCTAATGGCGAACCCTAGGATAAATATATAGATTTAAATTTCGCAACTTATAGCTATCTATTTTTAGTCGAGTGGCAAAACCCTAACTATCACACCTAATGGCTAACACTGGATAATATTAGATCCCATTTTTTTGCAACGTTATGAAACATTTATCGACGAATATATGAAAGTCTAACGTTGCTGTATTAAAGTTTTGCGAGTGTGAGCGCACATAAACAAGCATCCTTAATAGTCTTTCCTCAGGGCAGGGTACAACCCGCCCACTGTCCGAAGGTGCTACTTCAAGGCGCGAAAATTAGAACTTTACTACATTTGATAATTTATAAAGCTGATCAATTATCCATATGGGATACACAGATGTCCTTAAGCGGATGATTTTCTTGGAAGGGGGCTCGCCCCAACCAAATTCCAAGGGCACTACCTTGAGAAAATCCACCATTCTATTAACAACATACGTATGTTTTATTCCATGCATAAAAGATGTTCCTTTTTAAGTGAATGATTTTTTTGGAAGGGGGCTCGCCCCCAAACCAATTCCAAGGGCGTTTTACCTTTGAGAAATCCATCACTCTTAGTACCAAAATTACATATTTTCTGCCACTTAGTTATCTTTTGAATGTGAATTTTGAGTTAAATAGACAAGCTAACTACCAGATGCCTCCAACAAGTTACTATTATATAACTTGCCCCCCCCCAAAAATATCACCAAAATAAGGCCGTGGATTACTTAGTGCACTGTGGTGCAAAGGGTGCTGTGGTGCAAAGTGGACCACGCTCGCCTCCTAGCAATAAAGTTGCGGGTTCCGAGCCCCGCTGATGCCAATGTGTTGTGCACCCGGGCAAGGACCTTTACCTCACTTTCCTCTCGCCACCCAGGAGTATAAATGGGGTAACCCGGCAATATGCTGAGAATGCAAACCAGACTCGCTGTGTGGGAAGGAGTGGCGACCCCCCAAAGCACATATATGAAGGGAGTCTGGCTCAAACGCCAATTAAAGAAAGATGAGCACTCCGCCTGCGGGCCGCACGGTGCATTTTTTTTAATAATTACTTAATGAAGCGATGATAAACAATGGCGCCCGGTTTCACGTTGAAAAAAACAACAAGGGCACACTTAAGATTATGGTCGAAGCTGAGTTTTCCCTGTCTCGGAGAAATGCAACCCGTCACGCCTAAACAATAATGAAAGCTGATATAGGATGTAAGACGGTTGGCATTTTGAATGACGTGGGCACTACCTAGGAGTTACAAACTTTATGGGCACTTATCATGAATAGCAAGAAACGCTCACCAGCACCTGCTCTGCTCCCCATAATTAAAACGTCTAGGCAAATGTCTGCCAAAACGAGCAGTGTGATGACAGAGATTGCGGACAGCCTTTTTATGTCTCTTCCACACGCAACAGGCGTCCAAAGAAGTGGCACGACGCACAATATGGCTAAGATATTAACATTGTCTTTCGAACCCAATGTGATTTGCAAGTGTTATTCGGGTACCAAGTTACATCTAACTCGCCAATATTAGGTAAAGTGTTGTACTTGGGTACCATGTTCATCTACTCGCCATATTAGGTAAGTTAATGCGATTTGGCCCATAGCCAATACCTCCAAGCAGTGGTATAAAATGATGATATAAGTGAGACGACTTAGCTTCTGATCAAGAGTTTCCAATGCAATGATTTAAAACTAGGTGTTCATGTGCGAAAGACTCTGGCGGCCATATTAGGTAAAGTTAATGCGATTGCATAGGTAGATCTCCAAGCAGTGTGAAAATGATTTGGAAAAAAAAAAAAAAAAAAAATTTTTTTTTTTAAATAAGTGAGACGACCTTAAGCTTCAGAAATCAATCGTATTGTATCCATATGCAAAAGATTTCACGGCGCTACGCCCGTATGGAAAGTCTCGGTGGAACTGTTGCCATGAGTGGTCAAGCAACGTGACAAGACTTACCCCTACATATAACACAAGGATCCTAGCCTCGTTTTCTCGATACTGTGAGTCCAGTCTATAACCTTTTCCCCTAACGCATTACGTCCTCCTGGTCCTCTGAGTCGATTTGCCTGCAGAGTCATTCTCCAGTCTGGTAATCTCTCCCATGAAGATGTCTCCTCCTTGCTTCCATCGTCCCTTGCCTACTAGGCGCGTGACGTTGCGTCCTGTGCCCATCTCTTCAAATTCTTAACCATAAACCACCTTTGCTCGTCTCCTAATCCCTTCAAGCCGCACCCTAGACCTACCCCTCTCAATCTCAATAGCCGTCTTCTTGATCAACCCTTCCGCAGGCTCTCTCTTTCCAAAAGTCTTTTTTATCATTTGCTCCCCATATTGAGGTAACTACCTGCCCGAGATTTGTCAAGTGCACCCCCTAAAAGCTTTATTAAAGCCGCTGTTGCCTCCACATCTTTAGCTATAGGTCTAGGTTTTTTTTTTTATTTCTCCATTCGTCCTGGTCCCTTTATTTTTTGCTTTTCCATCCGCCATTCCTTCACTTTTGGTTTTAGTGCTGCCCTTCTTCTTTTTGTGTTCTTTTTTTACTTGGCCTCCCTTTAATTTAGTGCTATGTCACTACTGGGCTTGTCCTGGCTATATAGGGCAAATGGTTATAAATAAAAAATAAATAAATAAATTTACACAACAGTAGTACTTATAGTCCTCCCATATACTTGCGGAGCTGACAGCTATCAATACGCATAAACAACTCTGTAGTTTGTTTGCAATAATTTAACAGATAGCGCCGTTGGAGGTTTGAAACTAGCAGTAAGCGTAAATGGAGTGTAGGATCCGGTTCCAGGATTCTCACTCCCTCGACTAATTTGGCGCTTGCTTTCAAGTAGTTCAATCAGCACTAGGAGGCAGCCACAAGAAGTCTGTAACTCCCACCTCAACTGATTCCGCTCATAATTCCCCCTGTAAAAATAGAAACCAAAACAAAAAACGCAGAGAGCAAGCAGATACCTGTCTGAATTGCACATCAAACGCCATAAATTGATAAAGAACAACATTTCTACCAATTTTTAGACAAATAACACTATGACCAGCGTCATATATATAATATAATAATACCCCTCATTAATATATTCATACCTAAAAAAAAATGTTGTTGAGACATGCGCCGATCTTAAACCAAAAATGGGCGCTTGCTATAACAGCACCATAGCTGTACATTATACACACAACATTCAGCTTATATAGTAGGTTCATCACATTTTGAGATGATAGCTAAACGTGGAGAGATAAGAGGAAGAGAGCACTTCCATATTTCAATCAAATTACGCATATTTAGACCAAACCCCAACCACGCGTAATCCAGCTACACGTCCACATCTTCCAATGTAAGAATCCCAGGGCGACACTTTTCAAACACACGTAATGTGATACTCCACACCAACCACCTATTAGCAATCTTCGAATTGAAAATCTATGCAAACATTTGACCGTAAGGAGGCGCCAAGAAAAGAATTTCCGAAATTTTGGTGGAAAAAATTCATAACAAGAAATAAGATCCCCAAAGATGAACCAAAACGATTCGCTAGCACAAAAGGTACTTGTATTAAGGCTGACGAACATTACACCCTCCTTAAAGCAGGCTTATACCACCAAATACATTCAATCCGTAGACTGAATTCCCCAATATACAATATTACCAACAGCAAGAACCCAGCATTACTTAAGCCACCAATAAGTTCAAACTCCACGTGCACGCCCGGATTACGAGAAGCCCTAAACAATTGACGCGTTATATTAACGAACACTAGACCTTTTGATACGAAAATTGCGCATCTGAAAACACTCCTCATTGTGAGGCGTGACAACTATCATATAAGGATAAAACCCATCGTAGACCTACATGGACATGAAACCACCGACTACAAATACCATTGTTCCAAGCAAAAATACCAAAAAACTCAACATTCCATACCAAACAAAAATTACCAAATCAAATGAATACGAACTGGCAGACGATGCGATTCTAGAGATTTCATCCAACGCACGAATTGCACTCCTCGAGGGCCACGATACCCCATATTAATGAATAAATGAATAACAAACTCGCACCATAAACGTAATTACATCGAAGCGCAGGGAGAAACATTTTTTTTTGCAGACATATGATCTAAAATTAGAACTATTTGGATAGCGAAAGTAATCGACAGATGAAAATAAAACTCTCTTCAGTAATTCACTCGGACTCGACATAACATAACCATATCTCTATTAAAGGAAGTAGTTTAACACATTTAAAATTCCCAAGCAATCAACATACTACAACAAGGACAATATTGGGCAAAACGGAGCCCCCACCCCCTTATGGGGGGGGGGGGGTAGCATAGGAGACACACAGTAACGTGTTATTCAAGACATTTACAGACCTATTTCAATTAAACGGATTATAAGTACCTTTGGACGTTACGCAAACATCGCAAACTGCACAAACTCGTACTGAAACACTCTACTCTTCGTCATGTGATCCTGACTTCAATTTCTGGCTAACGCGCGTAAACCCTGAAGTTGTGTACAACGGGGCCGTGTACAATCCCTGGCGCTTCCATGACGTAAGACAATAGGCGCGGCGCACCATTCGATTCATAATTAATGAGGCGATATATAATTCACACAACTCACCAATCTAATACACTTTCACAACAACAAGAACCAAAAAAGACTACGATGCAACTGGGGTGTGAGTCTTGTATACGATGGTCAGCGTATATGACCCACGCCCGAACCGTCCCGCTGATTATGAAGTACTGTAACAATACAAAATACGCGCACAACTGCCCCAGTAAAAGAACAACGGTGGCCGGTGGCACGGCAGCGCGGGCACTTAACCAGATCCCTCTCTCCTCTCTGCGTCGAAACCCGATGAGGTGGTTGCTGCGTTGCATCTCTCCTCGTCAGTGATTCTGAAACAAATGAAATTCCGGCTACGCGCTAAACCGTACGTGGTGATACAATCAATACATTTCACAACTGGCTTGTCCGCCTGATAGGTCGGGGAGATGTGCCGGGGGGTGTGCTATCCAATACGCACCAGCAGCCGGCGATTCCGGTAGCTGGGTATAGAGGCGGCCTGGTGTCGTGTGTTAAATATTCCAGAAATTATGACGGTTAGTGTGTAACTGAATTCACAAACTCACCCATATGAGCCTCAACACAAACACAACACCCAGACAATCCCCGGCTGTATGAAGTACTGTAACAAACCATTACACACCCGAATGCGCCACAACAGGACATCGCACACTACTTGAACTATCATGCACACTCCAGAAACAATTAGAATGTATATGCTTACCCGTTCACACTAAATACATTAATAATACCAACACCGGTCCACATCTTACACTGTGGCAGAGCCCATTAGAATCGCTCGTCTCACCAACGACACTCAAAAGTGACCGCCTTGAGTTCTTGTATCAGCAATTCCAGACGACGACCTCCTTCGATCAATCCTCAAATGCGAAGCATAACCCATGCATATGGAATCTAACTAATCTGTGTTGTGTGGCATACACAAGCGGGTAGGTTCGGTCCAAGGGTCGTTTCCAAAAAAACTATATAGCGTAAGAATCCTCAAGTATTAAAGAATCAGTTTTAACCCACTAAGAATGTCGAAAATGTTTTACCCGGTTCAAGAAAAACCAGACGACGCATTTCCATAACAATCGTTATTAGCACAGTAAGAAACGACCATACAGCAGAGTCATCACCTTTAAAATGCGAAATAACGAATCAGGATGTGGTTGAACGCCGGCACATGGTCCTCAAAGCGGCAACTCTCGAACTGCGTCATTGTGTGCAGGCTCCTCCTCTGGCCGTTACTGTCAAGGTAAATATCACCTGTATAATTTACATTGAAGACGTTCGTTGACGCCCGAACGAACGGGGTTGCCGGAGGAGGTAAGCACAATATGGAGGTCGGTATAACAATAGCCAAATATTCCTTTTGAGGGGGCGAATTGGCAATTCTGATCAAATGCGAAGGTGAAGAAACATTTTTAAAATAGTATTAAACATGACCGACTACCCCAGCGACTGTTCTTCCTTGATGCGACGATAATAACGAATGCGCCCAAACGTGCAACAAAGGCGAGAGAGCAGCCACACACACGGACAGGTGATAGGTCGAAGGTAAACACCGAGGGCACGAGCTATAATTGGATACCACAACTTGCGGTGTAGACAAAAGAGGTGCATTACGGTTGCCATGCAGCCAGTAGGACTATCCTTGATAAGGCCGTTTATTTTTAGATTCGGTTTGGGTGGTCCCACAGAAAATAAACGAATTATAAGCTAAAAAAGGGTGGCGAGTATGCCACAGTGTTGGGGAGTGGGGCGGGTCTTGGTGCATTAGTCGCTGCTTATCCCCTTTACTCTCAAATCCTAGGCCTTCCTAGCTTACACACAGATACTCTGTCCATAACTCCAATGGCAATACATGTTTTTGATCACTAAGGGTGTCAAGATTACCACTAAAGTTGTACTCATTCTGTTTAGATAGCCATCAAGAAGTATTCGCAGTCAGAGATATGTAAAAATATCTCTGACCATGCAGAATACTGTATATTATTGTTACCATAAAGGTTAAAGGTGAAAGGATACAGCCCTGTGGTTGTAAGCTTTATTATATGTTATGAGGTCCTAATAATGCTAATAAAATTATAATACTTTACTTTTTTTATTTTTTTTATTTTTTTTATTTTTTTTATTTTTTTTATTTTTTTTATTTTTTTTATTTTTTTTATTTGTGATGCGATCTGGTTAAACCCGCCACATGGTGGGGAACGTTAGATTTTGAGTTTTGTACTATCACTGCAGAGGTTGAAATTTAAGTTCCATAACTGTTAACTTCTTTTCTTTCTTCTTGATACACCCATCAAAAGTTACGCCTTATACAATCTGACAAAAAATAAACAGTACAATTAACAGATTTTAAGCTATTTATTTTCTTCTTTTTTCAAAACTGTCCTGTGCGACATGTTGGCGGGTTTTCCCAGATCGCATCACATATTAGTCAATAATATAATGTAATATATGAATTGGTGAACAACCTGCAAATTTTGGGAGAGAGCGAGAAAAATGTTTTGATGTATGAGTGATAGAGAATGAACGAAAAGTTGTTTGTGTAACTGTCCGTCCAAAATTTTTGTGTGCAAATGGCAGATTCCGGATATTTATGAGGTCACTAAAGTAAAACCATGCAATTCAAGGTCAATTTTACAAGCTTCAGTGTACGATAATTTGACGGAACACTGACTATTGAGGAAAACATTGTACATTACAAATTTTGGAAAACAAAAAATGCTGACTGTGGCTCATAAAAAGAGCCTATATGAAATTAATTTGATGACACCAATATTTATTGTGATGAATCCTGTTAATATAAAGTATATACCTAAAATTGTTAAAGGCAGACTGAGACACTTTTTTGAGGAAAAAAAAAAAATAATACGAAACAGGAACTGAATAAATTTTGATGATCTAGTTGATTCTAAAAATGAAAGATTTCACAACAGTTTTAGTTAAGTTAATGTGTGTAAATATTATAAATTGAGGAAAGTGGTTTTAAATATTATAAGATTACAGATTAGAACTTTAGATGGCCATGAAAGGCCCTTCGTTGAGTGTTGGAGTACGTCCAGCCAGATATTAGATTAAGAAGAAAATCTATTAAGGTCACGATTATAGAGAATATTAATTTGCCACAGCTGACAAAGACCAATGTTGCTTAAAAAGTAACAACCTTTTTTATGAGTAAAATATGAACCCTACGTATTGGAACCTTTTTGCTTAATGATTATTGAACGTGGGCGAAGTCTTTACTCAACGGAAAGGACAATTTACGCCCTTTTTGATCCAATTTATTCAAACAAACTAGTATCAACTCAGCTATCCTCAGTATACAAAATATACTACTACATTTTTAGGTCAGTATGATATTCACAAGTCAGGACAAAGGCCAAAGGTAATTGACACCCGTGGCATTAGTGAAGTAACGATGGACGCCAAACAAAAAAGTTGTCTAAAATATGTTGCAACTTAATTAATTATACAGAAACATCAGTGTCACAAACTGAGTATACCAACGTTTTTTTAAGCCCTGAATTCCTAGATTTCCTAGATCGGGTCATTGCCCTATCCTGGTAACCAGTGACATCAAGGTCACGATCTCCAAGCCTTACAGAAAGAGATGGTTTCAGGGAAGCCAACTGTCCAGTTCAACACTCACAGCGAAACTGTCATCCACGACGATGCCAAGACCCGGCTTATTAACCATTCAACGAGCATATTCTGACTTCGCTCCATGCTCACCAAGCAGCTAAATGTTCCATTCCAAGAGGCAGAGGAATCCCTAACCCCTGTTGGGACCAGGAATGCGACGAGTTATCCAAAGAGTATTTTAATACAAACTGGATACTGAGGAGGAGAATAGCAAAGGGAAACCAGCTATGGATCGGCTTGGCCCAAAAAGAGGAAGCACCAGATGGGAGGAGGAGATATCCAATATCAACTTTACTCACTCAAAGCCGCAAGGCTTTTTTTTTTTTTGAAACACCATCAACAAGCTCACCGGGGCGTAGCTGTCCAGATAAGCAGTGTCCTGTCTCTGCAAAAACCCATCGCTTCAGTACTTATCAACAATGGAAAGTGGCAAGACCCAACACTCACAGGCGAAAGGACCACTCTCGTGCTGTTAATGCAGAGATTAAACAGCTTCTACAGACCTCTCCACCGTCAAGCCCCATGTCCCGACCATTCACCTACGATGAGATCACTGAAGCAATTAAAGTTCTCAAGAATGGGAAAGCTCCTGGCAATGACAGCATCCATACAGAAGTCTTGAAGAATATGGCACCCGAAGCTGTGCGATGGCTCCAACTCTTCCTCTCTACTTGCCTAGGATCATCGATTATCCCCTCAAGATGGACGACTTCAAAGGTCATTGCAATCCTTAAGCCAAGACAACAGCAAATGACCCCAAGAGTTACAGACCAATCTCGCTACTATCTCACATCTATAAGCTGCTTGAGCGACTGATACTCGGCAGGAAAATGGATAAGGTCGAGGCAAATTTACCCCGCACCCAGCTGGATTTCGAAGAGGTAATCAACAACTGATCAGGTAGCAAGACTAGTTATGACATCGAGACAGCCTTCCAGAAGAAGCAGAAGTTTGGAGCAGTCTTCATGACCTAACTGCTGCGTACGATACAGTCTGGCACCGAGGTCTCTACCTCAAGCTACTCAAAATTTCCATGATGTCAAGCTTGTTTTTCAAAAGTTTTTCATTATGCGGTCATCCAAGGCAGATCTTTCGTCCTGGAGACATCAAATGGGCAACGCAGTAGTAAGCGCAAACTTCGGAATGGTGTCCCCCACAGGTTCTTGTCCTGGCACCCAGTTCTTCAATTATTACGTCTCAGATATGCCAAAGGGAGATTGTTCGCAGTACTCCTACGCAGACGACACGGCACTTGGATTAGCTGCTGATTCCTTTGATTCCTTGTAACCGTGTTTTGCAGAACGACGCTAATCCTGTAAGCCAATTCTTCCACCGATGGCACTTGAAACTCAGCAACCCAAGACCGTCAGCTCTGTTTTCCACCTTGCAAATCGATGCGCAAAAAAAGAACTAAACATCACTCTAGATGGAGAAAAAAGTCACATGACACACACTGAAGTACCTTGGCGTCACAATGGACCGCAGCCTTACTTTCAATAAACACACAAGGCTAGTCGTGCCAAGACGGCAGTCTCGTGTCAACCTCCTCCGAAGGCTCCAAGGAAATGGATGGGGTGCATCCTTGACACCTTACATACATAACTGTGGCATTGGATACTCCACGGTGAGACGTTGCACCAGTATGGAGTCACAGCGTACATTCACACAAAATTGATGTCCGGTTGAAATGAAGCATTGATGTTGGCACGTTTCTTGTATAGTGTTGACGCTTTCATGGCGGACGCATGCACTGTTAGGAATAGCACTTCCACATTCTGTCTGGTCATAGCGTCCTGAAAACTCTCTGCTAGTGAGGTAACCTCAGATGTGATCAAGGTCACGCCCAGATTTTAATTGTTATTGACTTTTCTTTGGTCACCCGCTCTTAATGTCCAACAACCAACACCCTTCCTGAGGATGTCTAGACCCCCCGATTATACCTCCCACCGGCATCATCAATTTGCTACCCAATCCATGACACTGCAGTCCACAGTATCACCTATCGAATCCATCGTGGACGAAATGATTCACATGGTCCCTCAATGACGCAACCTGGTCTTTCCCCTTTTTTCATCCTCTACTTATTTGTAAATAATTTCAGAGTTTGTGGGCACAGCCATCTAGCAAGCCCAAAGGCTGTGCACTTGATAGGAAGCATGGGTCAAACCTCACAGACTCAGATCTGGCGTTGGTCGTACAAAGAACTTCTTCACAAGATCGGAGTACAACCAATCACCAAATTGCGATTGTGGAGAGCACAAACCATTAGCCACATCATAGATGATGTGCGGTTTACAAGTCACCAAGAGGATATGCAGGCGGATCAAACCGGGATGATGAAACTATCAGCTGTTAAAGGACGGATCTTCCACTGTGATTTTGGACTTGCACGAACGAACGGAAAGCTCTGACGTATTATTCAAAGTCAAGCATATTAGGCCAAACGTATGTCGGCCTTATTGAATTGGAGATGGCTGCCAAACGACATTACTTGAAACTAAATTATATTTTAATAGAAAACTCCGTAACACAACCTTGGATATTCCACCGTTTTATTTTAGCACGGTATATTATTCAAAAATCAAGATTACAGGCCAAAAGTACTTTTCACATGGCGGCCATTTTGAATTTTAGTATCTCAAACATAGGTATTGTATAGCGACCAATTTTACCCTTCTGTCGCCCACAAACGGAAGATATGATGGAAAATATTTTGAAAATACCGGCCATTTGGAAATCCAAGACTGCTGCCAAACGGTTGAATAAAAAAATGAGAACAGCGAAATTGGTGTTCCTGGCCTAGGCAAAAAAAACAAAAAAAAATAAAAATAAAAATAAAAATGTGAAATTGCAATGACGTATCAGCTTGAGGAATACTCCCGAAGTTGGCAATCTTTGTTATAACTGGTAACAGATTATTTCACAAAATTAATTTAAATAAACAAAATTATATAATATGATGAGACAGACCAGATTTTAATGACAAGAATAGGTGTTAAGAATGTTGTTCTTTGTGGCCTTTCCACTAGAAACTGGTGCATTGTTGGATGGAGTTTGTTTAAAAGTAAATATAAAACTAAGGTTGTAGATCCGAAAATGGTATTAATAGCAACAATCGGATTGGGGGAAAGCAAGCCAATGTTCAAGGATATTTAAGAGTAATGGCTTGTGAGGAAGAAAACATGTTAGTAACATTTCTCCGGGCTTTTGACGATATACAAAAAACTTAATATCATTCTCACGTCTTTGCTTCAAAGCGTTCAAAGAAGCACGACAATACATTATAGTTAAGGGAGTTTTTTGATTACAAACGAATGCAGGAAAATGACGGACATAGGACAACTATGTATAATGCAATAATCTCAGTTATTCAACGTTTGTTACTTCTGATCCGTTCCTTATCATGAATAAAGTGGATTCTGTATATAGGTCACCACTAAAGAAATTTTTTAAACGGTCAATTTTAATCTAACTCGCACTCATTTACAATCAATTATGAAGCTTTTTTATGTCAATATCCTCCCAGAGAAACTTGCTCTTCCCGTACTGATTTATCTGTTACTTTACTTCCTATATCTGCAAAAATGAACATCACTTGCCTTTCATCGTTCTTTGAGTATCTTGTCTTACCTCAACACCATTTGTTGCATCAGCTTCACGTATTGAA
>JAMKCH010020697.1:0-38532 GCA_023653785.1 Ophioderma brevispina | reverse complement strand
TCTGAAGTTTAATAAAAATATTCTTTCAAGCCAGATCACCATTTTTAGACTTACTTGTGCTAGCTACGGGGCTGGCTGGTCTTGCAGTAGTCGCAGGAATAGTAGTCACATTACTCTGTCCTAATACATAGATGTTGCATAGTAACACACAGCTGAATATCAAAAGGCATGTCCTCACGTCGGCTGCCATATTTATTGTGATTAGCAGTCCTACCGTGAGCCAAAATAGTCCCCTACTGTTTCCCAAACAATATCACCTCCACTATCTCTCTCAAAAAATGGTGCCAGTGACACCTTTTGGGTAGCTGGTGTATGGTATCTCCAGTGATGTAAGGAATAGAATTATGCAGTCTTGTGCAGAGAGCAAGAGAGGAGGGATTTAATAGAAAGCCCTCTATGCCTTAACTGACTGCAGCAATGCAATGCTGTGCCTGGAGCAGTATCAATGCAGATATTTAAGGCTGGCCAATGATGATGAATAATACATTAGAGCAGGCTGGGCTATTGTAGTGTTTGCATGTCTCAATGCACCTATTGATGTGCTAATTCTATAGCTTTACCTAATTCTGTTATGTAGGTAGGAAGGGCATAACCTCTGTGTTTGTTATTGAAATTATTATTATTATGACTATTTTGGGGTCCACAGAATAAAAGTTAATTATGTATTGGTGGTGATAGTGATGGTAGTGGTAGTGATGGTGGTAGTGGGGGAGTTAGGAAAGTAAGGAAAACTAGCCAAAAAAAAATAAAAATAAAAATAAAATGAACATGATGTTATAAATGTGGAGAAACTTTATAATATTTTTTTTGGTTTTTTTAAGCTGTTACCAATATCTTTTTAATTAATCTTATTAATTTTTAATTAATTTTAGTACTGTTTAAATATTATTTTTATTCTAAAATAATTTATCTACAAATATTTTTTAGGAAAAGGGGCAACAATGCTCTTTGCTAAATCTCCAGTTTCCTGGCTCTATTCTTTCTACAGAAGATAATTTTGTTTATGTTCTTGGAGAATCTGCAGTGCCTTTATAAAGTGATACATTCACTCACCAACAGGTTCCATAACATGATTTTTTAAGGGGAGGGCCGATTTTTTTTTTATTTTATAAGGATGGGGACTTTTTCCCCAAATAATTGCAAAGGGGGGGGGGTTGTTCACTTTTTGTTTGTCAACAAAAAAAAGGAAACTAAAACCCAAACCCCTAATTTTTTTTGCTCCTCCTGCTCGCATATTTTTTTTGGCCAATTTTAAGCCCTTTTTTTTTTATTTCAAACTTGGATGCCAACTTGTTTGAATTCTACCTTGATATTTATTTTTTTCTAGTAGATTGCAATTTGCTGGAACCATTTTCTATCTGGCTTGATTCAGTATGTAAAATTCAGTTATTGAGTCACATATATATTGTAAATGTATGTAATTATTATTAGGGCAGGGTGGGCAACTGCCCACCCAATACATTGATATGCTCTTTTAAGAAATCCGGCCTACAATTGTCCCATGCTGGTTCATGTTTGTGAACTGAATTTAACAGGGATCCTGTAAATCATCTGATTGAAACATAGAAACTAGATCAATTTGTACCTCGGAAAACCCACCAATTTTGACAGTGCCTTTTCAAAGAAAATTTTTAATTGAGAAAAAAAAATGACTTGTTGGTTCCTTCCCCATTCAGTGAATGATAAATTACTATAATTTTTTTTACAAATACCGCTAAGTATGTTATTTTCCCCCCTTTTTCAGAGCAGGAAATGAATACAAAAATATAAATATCCAAAATACCACCCAGTTTAAGTTCCCTGGTATAGGTAGGAACAAAAGGGATCTCAGTAGTTGGAAAATTAACAATAAGTACTATTGATATGTCAATTTAATGATTCATGAGCAGTTTAAAAAAGAATAAAATGATGTCACCAAATATTTTGTGGTGTATTCAACTTTTAGCAAAGTTATTTCCTTTAAGGAAAAAAATAACAAAGATGTTTAAAACAATATCAATAAATAATGAATAAATAACCAAAGTACACTTTGTTTATTACGCTCATTTTAAGAGAAATTTAAGAGAAAAAAATTGGACTAAAACATATAAGTAGTTTTGGTGCTTTCTAATATAATTGGCAACAGCACTTTGAGCCTGTTTACCGGGCTGTTTACGGGGATTAAGTGCTATATAAAAACCCATTATTATTGTTATTATTATTATTCCACATTTTAATGTTTTGTTTAAAAAAGAGCCATAGTAATCAAGGCACTGCCAAGATTTTATAATTCTTATATGTAAATTTTAAAACTATAAGTAAAATACTGTACTTAAAAATTTCCACAATTACCAAAAATACTGCACTAGTCTTTTTAAGCTGATTTTGAAGTGTGTAATTCAAGAGTTTGAAAATACAGTTATGAATCATTTTACCACACACCAAAACACCTAATTCAATTCAAGTTTGTAAATAAATTAAGGTAAAGTCACCATTCAATTGTGACTAAGTTCAATTAAATAACACTATGATCAAGTCACTATTCCACCAGGCCTCATTTGGGGGGGCTCGGCAACCTTATTTCCATGGACCATGCAAGGGCTAGTGTTATTTATAATAAACTGAACTGGTATTTCACCGAACTAAAAATATTGAACAAATATTTTTTGTTATAAAATTTACAATTGTCTTATGACTAGGCAAATACACCATGAAAATAAATATTCCTTCAAAATATTCCACATTTAGAGGACAGAACAATTTTTACAGGGTTTAATTTGTCACAGTGTGAGCGACAGACAAATAGTACATATACAAATACAAAATTATGCATAAAAAACTTATATGGACCAGTCAAAATTGCCTATCAGACACATGACATGGCAAGTAAAGCTTAAAGAAGGCAACATGTAGCTAGATATTTTATGGTGAAAAAACTGAGGAGTATATAATGCTATATAATTTAGAGAGGCAGCCAATCAAAGAAAAAAGATGACTTGATTTAAACTATCAATTACTCAAAACATGTTAGGCGGTTGCCATTTCTGGAAAAAAAATTGTGAAAAATTAAAACCCGGTGAAAATATTCAACATGCTGTAGATGAATGACTACTTGTATCAGCTTGGCACAGGGACGTGGTCAATGGAACAGCACAAGTACTAATGGGGTGACAATGTGGCTGACTCTAAGTGCAGCTTACGAATAGCGATAGGACTTTTATGATTCTAATGTTGTGGTTAATAGTAATCTGAGAGCTATTTGATGACTCATTTTTCAAGCAGGTTTTGTTTGGTTTCCGGCAATGTGATCCCCGGGGTTTAATTAAAATAGCCCTACAATACCACTACAAATTCCATACATAAAAAGAAATTCATTTTTCGATTTTGGTTCCCTTGGAATTGGAAAAAAAAATTGCTGCATCATACAATTTTTAACATTAAAATACAAGGGAAATTGAAAAAAAAAAGACAGTTCAATTTTAAAGTCTGAATAAAAAGGGGTTGATCACACAAGTGCCATACATATAGGGATTCAGCAGACTCTTCTATAGATTATACACTATCAGATTGACAAAACATGACCTTGATGATAAATGAGAAAACACTGCAAAAATCAAGGTCATTGCATACTCTTGGGGGGGAGTGGGGGTGAGAATGCCATCCTAAACCAGCAAACAGTGGAATTCATATCGGCAATAACATTGCGCGACATGAGACAGAGATTGCCATAGTAAATGCTGGCAGTCCCAAAGCCCAAATCGCGAAGGTCATTCCTAACACCCCCATTCCCCCACGTGGGTTTTTTGCAGTATACATAATGGCAGGTCCAGACTACTAATCGGATCCAAAATGTTGTTATAAAGACACAGTATCCTATGCATTGTATACTATACAAAAATGTTTACTGCATCAAAATGAAAAAATCGATTAATCTTCAAATTTGGAATTGAACAGTTTAGGTGAATATTTTAGTTCTGTTGACAATTTTAAATGAATACACACAGAAAATATTTCTCAAAATATTGGGAGTCAGTAGTTATGCTTTGATCAATCAATTGGACCTATCCCGGTTCATTGGTCTTAAATTGGTTTTGTTTTTTTAGTGGTTGTGTGTATTTTCAACATTGTGCTGGCAGGTTATCTAGAGTAAAAGTCTCCAGTAACTCTCACACCTTATGTTGAATTCAAATGGTCCCATGACAGAGTATAAGAATTATTGGTATTTAAATTGGCACTCCACGCTACTTTTATAGAGTTAAAGCACAACCATAATGTCCATTTTTGAATTGCAATCACTATAATACAAATCCCTTCGCAGTAATCAATGTACATGGGTTTATAATGTGCAATCTCTTTCAATACCTTATACTTCTTTTCCCACTACATAGGGGTTTTCTCACTAAAGCAGAGGCCGCCTGCAGAGGACAGAAAAAAATAAAAAAAAAATAATATAGGATAATGAGAGAGAGAAGAGAACACTGAAAGAAGTTTCTCTAATTCTTTTACAAAAGTGGTAAACATGGATCTGGAATAGCAGATGAACATTGTAAAGGCACTATCATTGATTGCTAACTAAAAATCGAAAAAGCATCAAAAATCAATTTTAACATGTTATTTTTTTTTTTTAATGTAATTTTATTGCTGCAAGTGATAAAGTTGAATGCAACCTAATAATGACTAAATCGGATATTTTAGTCATTACTACTGTCCGACGGACACTTACTGTGCACACATGATGGATGGAGATTCAATATCTTTACAACAACTGCTGATTTCTTCTTTCTCTCTTTCTCTTCTCCCTTTCTCTGTTCGGTCAAATTTTCATTCAAATTGAAAATTCTTACAAGAACTCTACCGATGTATCCGTCCCTGTAAACTATTTTTTTACTCTTTGCTTTTTTTTAAAAATCACTGATAGTGTCCTTTTATCTAAATATCTGAGCTATTTGACAAATAAAAACGGACTTTGCCATAGTTTCGAATGGTTATGAGAAAATGAAAAACGCAGTCTTCAAGACTTTCACAGGAAAACACTTCCCCATTTTAATCACAAGCAAAACTCAAGTAGGTTACTCTATTTTTCTTAGTCATTTTTTTATTTTTTTCTGAAAGTATAAAATTATGTTAGTAACACAAAAGGTCAAAATTTTCTGCCCTGGTTCAACCTCCAGAAACGGCTAAAAACTGCAGAGCTTAACCGAGGCATCAAATTTGCACACAAAAATATAAAGCACACATGCAATACTTGGGTTAATGGTTTGCGGATACAAATAATCTCAACTTAGTTAAAGAACCCTCTGGCCCGTTTCGAAAAATAGTGCATTCCCCGCTGGATTTTCAAAGTGATATTTTGCATGGGTGGTAAAAGCTTTCATATACATTGGCCCTCCCCTACAATGATTAAGCCCAAATTAAATTGGGTAAAGAGCATAGATTTTTATAATTAATGCCGCTGGCGACATTAATTCAACAGACGGCGCACGAAATGGCGTGTAACACAAGGAAACACACGCCAGAGTGATTCACAGCATTCATCTTGTTTGACCGTCTGGGCTTTATTATACACCAAAGTTGATTTTAAAGTTTCTGGCAAACTTTAAAATTAGCCTACAAATTCATGGATGTCTTTAGCCCCTCTTGTTAATTGTCCCTATCTGTTTTTGGGTATGTTATTTTTAATGTGTCAAATATTCTCTTCGTCGTTCTTTTTCCAATGGACTAGACTAGCATTTGCGAGCAACTTGAAGAAATGTTCATATTTCTGAAAATGGGCAGTGCCGCTTAAGGAATTGGGTGAACAAAGCGTGCATCACAAATATCCCTTTCACATTGTATTTGATAGCATAATCCTTGGCTCATGGAACATATTTAGGAAAGAATTTTGAAGCCTTTGTTAATAATGTATTTTTAATTGTGTAAAAGTTTGTTTCAGGATGTAAACATTTGTTAAAGTCAAGTTAAAACTTTCCATTTTTACCCATAATCTTTTAATAATTTATTTTTTTCTCGCATCATAAATTTTCTGAGATAAAAAAATCACTTAGGAGGCATTTTTATACAAATGTGTTGAGCAACAATAAATAAACAGTAATATCAAAATATGCCTCAGGAGTCTTATCCATATCCACCTAGAAAATCCCACAATTTTGCTTCAACGCTTTTGCTATTTCCCCTATTTCATTTCATCCTTTCGTAGTCAGGTGCAACGGTAATTTCCTTCTAAACGTTTCATTTTCTAAAAAACCGCTCGTGTCAGTCATAGGATAGTCAGCTTCTGGTCGAGGATAGAATGATGCATGTAATGTTTAATTAAGAACTCTATAATGGAACTCATAGGATGAAAACTAATTTCCCCACAATCCATCATGATTACAAGTTACACTTGAATGAGGAGGTCATGGTGCCTCTACATAAAGTCACACCACTGCTGGCAAAATGACTCTTGTTTTTTAAGCATTCATTGTTTTTGGCATCAGTGATTCGATATTTTCCAGACAATAATACATTATAGATACACGCCCCCTTGGAGAAGAAAACTGCTCGTCGTCAAACATTTTGCACATTGAGTTTTGTGAACTGAATTTGCTTGTTCCTGAATCTACAATTAACCCACTATTCAATTGTTGAATAGACTCCTAGTTTGAAGTTGCATTATTTGATTTCTGCAGTTCTAAGAAGGGTATGGTCAGTTTTAAAAATTAGTTAATTACTTAGAAGAGCGAGTGTTTGGACGGAGTCCCAATGGACAAGGGGCCAAATTCTGTGCACATGTCAATCAAGTACTTGCCGTCTTCATATTACTTTGACTTACTTACAAAATAGGCGAGAATTATCTGGTTATTATCGTTCAGCGCGTAAAGTAAACCAAATATACTCGAGCGTCCTCAAGGAATCGTGCAGCAACACAAAAATACACACTGCCCCGTACCCACTCTGGCATTGCGGTGCCAACATATTCCATATCGTTCGCAGTGTTGGAGGCCCGCCGATTTGGGTGGTAATCCAAAGTATAGTCATATTGAGGGAAATAACAGAAGTTTGTGCATCAATGATATGTGTAAAAAGTGGTTTCATTTTTGTAAAATTAAATGTTCACACATTTAGCAATTTGAACATTTAATTTTTAAAAACACAATGTCTACTGCGCCATTTTTGTAACATGACACAGGGAGGGGATGTTCCTTATTAACATTGGGATTCTCCATATTAAACACAACCCTTTTTTTTTTATGGTAAGTTGACGTTGGACGGGAGCGAAATCTAGAAAAAGGGGCATCCTGGTCCATAATTTTTTAGGGGAACCGGGAGCTGTTTTGTTAGGACGGGAGCTTTTTGTAACAATGTTTAAGACGAAGTACAACAAGATAAGTTTGGTTTAAATCTCAAAATCAATTATGAACATGATTTTGGAGGACCCCATGTGTGACTAACCCCATGACATTTTTATTTCATAATGGTAGTCACTCATTATCCGGACATTAGCGGTCCGGGGACTATCCATAACAGCCTATTAAACAGTGAAGTTCAGTAGGGAATATGTATGTGACAATGGATTATAAATGCTATATCAACCTGTAAAAAAAAATATCTGAAAATGGAAAATAGTGAGAATAAAATAGAAATCATTACCACTTGTTTGTGCATTTTTTATTCCAAGTATTTGCATAAAATATAGCCTGGATCAAGCGTTTTGCAAAATTCTGGTAGGAAGGTTGATTGTTGCGTTGCCTGTTCACTATTAGCGCATACGCTGCAACTTGATGGACGTTTTTACACGAAATCGTAACAGTTCCAGGTCCAAGAGAACAGATTTCAATGCATCAAATATTGATCTAAATCCAGTTAAAAACAAAGGAAATTAATCCTTATATGTGACTCTTATGCAAATGTGCAAGATGTGCAAAATTTGGAAGATGAAAATGACCGATTAAGCATACTTCGGGGATTGGAAAGTGTTTCCAGATATGGTAAAACATGCAGAATTTCATTTAAAAATTTTGGTTTGGTTGAAAAAAGGTCTGTACTTGTTATTACCCATTTTAGATTTTGTTGATGTCCATATCGGTCCATTTATAGTGCGCTTAGAGGCAAACGGGTGTTAATTTGTTAAATTAACATAGAACTTGTAGTCTTTTAAGGATCCATTTGCTATCGGGCCTAAAAGTTTTTAATATCGTATTTTAATCATGGCAGTAATGTGCATTGAATGTTAATTAATCTTGTTGTGTAATTGTATTCAACCAAGTTCGGATGAATTTTCAAACGTAAATGTTCAATAACTTTGAATTCAGGGATTGAGTACACAAAGTACAGGGGCACATTTATTTTCAAAATCTGGTGACCGTTCCCGATTTCCTGTCTAACCAAAGTGCCAAACCTGGGAACCATTGGGTAAAAAATCGCACGGGCTGAGGAAAGGCTTGATTTAAAGCTCAATACATTCAATTTGGTTCAAAGGGTAGCTTAGAATTTTGATATGAATAGAAGATATTATAGTGGTATCAAAAATTCCAATAGGACATGACATCATAATTCAAGACAAGTATGAAACATACTTAATAAAAACCGATATTTAGCTATTTGTGTAATTTGCTGGATTGCTAAACATTGCTAACCATTGATGGTTCCCTAATCCTAAGGATTAACTTTTAAATCCCTGAAAATTAGAGGTACAGTCTTTAATTATACATGGTGTCCAGAAACTAATTGACATTTTCTGAGTTTTTTTTTGCAAACTTGAAGAATGTTTGATTTCAAAAATGATGGAATCATTAAGAATGGATATTTTTGCTACGCACATGCAATTCTCGTGTGTGATAAACAATTTTGTTTAGTCATTGCTTTGTGCATATATTTGACAGAAATTTTGCTGTTACTATAAAGGTTAAGAAAGACGAACATTTGTAGGCCTGTATCAAGTTGTGAGAGGCAGATAGCAAGATCAAATTCAGATGTGCCTTCACTATTTTGCATAGCTAATTGATCTCAGTCAGAACTCCACCACCATTTATTGATTGCGTAGTCAACTGAGTTGGTAAATGTATCTTAAAAGTTTAAAATACTCGAGGGTCCCCGAACGCGAGTTCGTCTGCGCACTTCAATTTTCAAACAAATCTGTTTTTGCATAATGCCTGTCCAATACTAATCATAGTGTGAATAACTAAGCTCAATCGAAGTCCTCTCAAATAGAAAAATCACAGCCTTGCTATTAAATTCCAGATTCAGAAATGCATTGTTATACACATTATCCCTATGGTACTGTTATACTGGCAAGAGATGTTTATTGCATGAAACGGAAAATCCGAGTCATCTCTAATTTGGAATTAAAAAAAATTTTAGGTGATGACTTATCTTTAGTTCTAGATTATATTTTTAAATACTACACAAAAAAGTCGTATTTCGCCATCTCTGAGTCAGCCTTAAAATGATCACTATGGTTTTCTCTGGTGACGTGACAGGGAGTTTCTAGAATTCCCGGGTGGGGAGGGAAATTCAAGGAGCTAAAAAAGGCTAGAACTTGGGGAAAGAAGCAAATGACTTACAAAAAGGCCTTACAGGCATGTGTAGCTATATGTCAAAAACTGACTTTAAGGATACGTGCAAAAGGCAGCTTAAAGGACAGTATATCAGTGAATTATCAGAAAGAGTGAAAAAATTTGAAAATTTGCAGGATAGCTTAAAAGTGAGGGTAAGTCTGTAGAATTTTATAAGTACTTTTTCCACTGAAGATTTACAGAAAACAAGAAAACGACAGTATTCCAAGATACCATCATCCATTCAATTATGTGTTGTAGTATGTGTCCGTACGTACAGTAAGGACTAAAATTTCTGCTTTGTTCCTTATTGGGTGCTACTGGTCTTAGCATTTGCAGGTATGTTAGGATACCTGTTACTTGTGACATATATGCAAAAATTGATTTTTGATGGATTTTCTTATTAGCAATAACTGATAGTGCCTTTAAGTTGAGGGTTATTACAGTAAATGATGGTGAAAAGAACAAAATAGCGTCCGCCATTTTGAACTGAGGTTAGGTGATTGGCAACTTGGACAACATTGGATGACACTTTACGGTAAGTGTAATTTACAATTACCCACCGGTTTAACAATCGCGGTCTATTCTCTATTTGAACATTCTTACCGTCCCGCACCTTAAAATAGGCTTCATTATGCAGTACGCAACACCACATATGAAAAGCGAACGCAAACAGGCAAAATTTACATGATGTTATGATCTTTGACTCCGCCCAGCCTAGCTCAAGACCTGTGTTAAAGGAACGGAGAGGCTTTGCAGATTACTTATATAAGGGCACTGCCGAATTTAGACAAATTCAGAAAAATTGGTCATTTAGCAATTGTTTTTATGCTATGGTTCGGTTAGAGCAACAATTGAAATAGTTAGTAAATTATTGTTTGTGGCCAGGAAAGTAAACTTGGTGACACGGTGCTCTTTAAAAATTGTCTGTAAATTTGCATGAAAAAAAGACTTTTTCGTCATTTGTTCAAATTATACCTAATAATATTTTCAAATTCATGAGAGGTTGTGTTCCTTGAGGATTGCAACGACGTCTTGCTTATTGCAATCAGTGAGTGGTTTCGTCTAAATTTTTAACATTCACACGGTAAACTCCTAATGGGCTGCTTGCAACCATGGCAACTGTCAATCATTAATGTGGCAAAGTGTTGTTAATTGAAAATGGTTCAATAAAAAGAGATGGCGGGTGTATTATGAACATTCTGTAAAACTTGTGTCATGCTGCTCAGGTGAAAAAAAATGGCGAGAAGAAAGGTGGAAATTGGAAATCTTCAAAACGGCATAACAGGAAAACAATTAGCCTTAAGCGCGCGCACCAAAAAAAATAAAATAAAAAACAAAAACCTTTCCACACTAGTAGTTTGAGGCCGATCAAAAAAAAAAAACTTCACAACTCTATTTTGTGGGATTGTAATTTGACCGAAAATGGCTAATTTTGCCATCTTTGTTTTGGCCTATTCTATTCTACAACACCCAATCTTCGTCATCTGTAAATTTAGTACACTTATGTTTTCCGTTATGGTCGTCAGAGACTTAAATATAGCCCTTAGTGTGTGTTGGTATAGGAAATTCGAAACTTAAAATGGCTTTTTCTCAATTGTTTTTACGGACCAAAAAAATTCAGTTCAATTTGACCAGTGAAATCACATCAGAAGGTATGATTTTTAAACTTTTTAAAAAAAAAAAAAAAAAAAAAAAAAAAAACAAACCTCATACACCCTTAATCCTTTCTTGCGCTGCTCTGAGATATTTTGTTTGAATGGCTTGGAATTTGACATTTACTTAAAATGACTATGTCCTCTTCGCTTCTGAAAATTTACGGTTCGTGCATCACAGGTTTAACAGTCGCGTTCTATTGAAACATATTTACCGTCCCGCCCCCTTACATAGGCTCATTATGCAGTACGCACTCACCACGTATGAAAGGGAACGCCAACAGCAAAATTACGCTGATGTTTATGATCTTTGACTCCGCCCAGCCTAGCTCCCGCTGTGTGAAATGAACGGAAAAGGCTTTGCAGTTCACTTATATAAAGGCACTTGCGAATTAGGACCAAATTCAGAACATTGGTCAATTGTAGAAATTGTTTCTGATGGTTGGTTAGAGCAACCATTGAATTAGTCGTTAATATTGTTTTGTGGCCAGGAAGTTATACTTGGTGACCGGTGCTACTTCAAATTTGTTCTTCGTAAATTTGCATGAAAAAAGCACTTTTTCGTCTTTTTTCAAATTATACCTATATATATTTTCAATTTCATGAGTGAGAGGTGTGTCCTGGGATTGCAACAAGTCTTGCTTATTGCCACAGTTGAGTGGTGCGTCTAATTTTAAAATTTTCAAACGGTTTTTAAACTCTATTGGCTGCTGCACCATGCAACTGTCAGGCATTAATGTGGCAAAGTGTTAATGAATACCTGTCATTTCCCAAACGATGGCGCTGTGTATTATGAACTCTGTAACCTTGTGACCTTTTAACATTCTGGGACCTTCAGTTTTAGAGTATGAATGTGGCGGGTCATCGGTCATTACTCAGGATAAAAAAGATGGCTTCAGCTACATTGGGCCACAGTTTAAGGATTTTAGTTGTTGTATCTTAAGTTGTATGACTAAGTTGTGGTATGCATGTGGCGTCTAGCATCAAGTGCTGCTTGACCCCACAATTGCCAATTCCACTTAACGTATATTCACTTGCCTGCACTTTTACCCCTTTAACCAGTATATTCTATATGGATTGTAAACACACGTCTGGCTTGTGAGATGGCGTCTCACATGATTGCAAAATTATTACCTGTAGGTTTCTACATAGTATTACCCGTATGTTTCTCCCATAGCCATGAGAGTTAGTTACCTTGTTAGCCCAAGTGGTATGCTGACTGGCAATCAAATCTTTTTATCTTATTGTATTTTTTAATCTTAGAACATGCCTACAAAACCACCAACGGGCTCAGGGGGGCTGCTGTGGAGCATCTATGCGCTACAACCAAACAATTAAAAGCTAGACGACAAGAAGGCTTATGGTCAAAATCCGTTTTGAGATGCAGGAGGAAACACTGAAGTTCTCGGGAGGAAACACCTACGGGGGATGGTATGGAACGGCAACCAAAATTCAAGTACGACACTGGCTCCACAGGGGAATCGAACCCGGGCTGGTGTTGCGTGGTGGGAAAGGGAGTGAATGAGCCATTACACCAGCAGCCAGAGCCTCCCACATGTGATTAGGATCTGAAAATGGTCTCTTTTCGTACATATGGCATTCATCTGAGCATTCATTTGTTTATATTATCTCTCTCAACAGAGGTATACCGAGGCAAATGGGGGGGGATTCCTTAAGTCATCCACTAAACCCTACCCCAAAAGTGCTAAGGGACCAAATTAGCCCAAAGTATTATTAAAGCATAACAGAACATTTTTGAAGAGCGCCCCCAAATTTTGATATTTTTGCACAGTACAGTTACATTGGTACTTGTCTAGGAAAAATATATACCTGCAGACAGATGCTCAAAAATGTGTATTTTATCTTAAAATAGTGAATTTGTAATTAGAATTGGGATCCAGATTGTACTTATAGTAGAGGCTGGCTGAATGTGATACATGTCCTATGTCACCTTGAACAAAATTCTAATATAAAAGGACTTTTTGTATATTCTGGTAGGCCTATATATGGAATAATTATGGAAAAATTTGTCCGGGCTTCTAGTTGCCGCTTGCGTGGGCAGATTTAAGGGTCAAAGGTCAATGACCTTATAAGGTATGTGATGGGTTATAACTGTTCAGCCAAGTGGCTTCCTAGAAGCAAAAAGGTTGTGTTTATACCCATGTTTTTGGGGGTCCCAATCAAAAAATATCAAACAATTTTGAGGCTTACACATGCGCCATCATTGCTTTTCAGCATTAAAAATCACTTTTAATCATAATTTACAAGTTTTCTCAACATAAATTAACCAATTGTCAGTCTGTACAAATATTAAACAAAAACATTGAACATAATTATATAATAATGAAAAACAGCTACAATATTATTGTGTGAACCATCGTGACTATTGTTCTTGGAAGATCCTCAAATGATGAGTCTGGTGATTTAATAGGGGGTACTAGTAGTGATAGACCTTTTTTTTTTTGCACAAATATTCATTTGGGCACCATGTAAAAACCACCCATTACCACTGTTTTAAATGAGACAACTCCCAAAATAGTCGGGACATGGCATGCACCAAATATCACGGGCCACATCAAGCGGCGTTGTGATTCGCCCCTTCGCAAAATGTTCTCTACACAAAAAAAAAAAAATCAGACGAAAAACCTTCCAACGGACCTTCTTGTAGGTGGAGAGAGAATAACAAAGTGGTGCGAGGGCCATAAGGGTCATGGAGAAGGTAGTTCATACTCAAGTGTATCGCCTCTCTCACTCCTGAGAGGGAAATACACTGCACTAGTGCTCGCTACCTTCCACAACCTTACTTTGCACAGAGAATACCACCTCTGCATGGCTTAACCGGTGGCGGAAGAAGGTTGCAGACGGTAGCCAACGCCAACGCCACCCCTGTCAAAGCCGCACCCATAGTGGCCTAATGCTCCTGGTCAAGCTTACTACTAGGTCGATCAGCCAAGAGGGATTGGACGGGATTTGACTAACACATGCATCAAATAGACTTGAGGAGATGCGAAACAGAACTCCAACTGACATTGTCCAAAATGTTGGGATAGAGGCCTCTTTATAGAACGCCCGGGGGAAGTGTGAGCTCGAACATCATATGCCCTATAACCAAGAAGCCAGTCAACCAATCATTGTGTTTTGTGTGCATTTCAGAAATCCAGTGGCTCATTGAGCCTTGCTGCAGGCTTCTATGAGCTGTCTGCAACTCTGGTGAAGACGGTGGCAGAAGGAAGAAACACCGGGGTAGGGTAAAAGAACAGAGTCTGATTCTTGGCCAAAAAGCCAGCATGATTGTGGAAGAATAGAAGACCTCCTTGCGCTCAAGCGGGGAGATGGGCCTCGTCCGGATAGACAAGCATGTCTATACCGAACCCTCTATGGCCACAAGCCAAAAGCCATAGGAAGTTCCAGAAGACTAAGCTTTCGGTTGGGTTCAAACTGTTCCGACACCAGTAATTGCAAGACCAATGGCGAACCCCACTCCGGAACAAGGCTACGAACCGGGGACGATTCGTAAACATTACCCTTCACCAATTGGAACAGAGGGGGGACTGAAAGAAACCCATTCATCAGATCAATGAGTCCATACGGGTCTGGGCTTGTGGATGTTCGGTTAAAAAAAAAAATCGGACAGTCAGGACACTAGTAACCCACTCCTGAAAGACTTCTTTAAGGAAATTGCCAACCTGGTCAACGGTCTCAGAAATTGGAGGATCAAACTCGCTATCGGCACACAATGCATGGACGAGGCGGAGTCAGAGAGAGAATACTATGGTGCTCTAGTGGATTTGCCTGAAAAGGAGCATGCAGACTGTTCGAAAGTCCCCCTCAGTGGACAGTCTGCAAATTCACAGGACAGTTGCCCCAGAGCATGGATGGTGCAACCGGGGCGGAACAAGTTGGCTGGAGACCTCTTACCAGGTCCCCTCCCTTGGGAAGATGGATTGCTTCACCTTACAAGCAGCACCCCCCCTCTAGCCGCCTGGGAAACCACAGCTGCCGTGGCCACAATGGGGCTACCAGCAGGGCCAGGCAGTCTCGAGACCGAGCCACTCGAGGACTTTTTGGGATCATGGCACCTGGAGAAGCTATGATCAAGCATAGGCTATAAATCCTGACCGGTCCGCTTCCATGACGTCCCGTTTGACTGCCCAGCGGGGTCTGGGTTTCAAGTAATATCCAAATCTGACAATTCATGACATGAGCGAAACAGATCCATGTGTGGCGTCCACCCTCTAAGAAGATTTGGTGCGGCAAACTGCAAAGAGCAGCTTCACTCTATGATGGCCCTCTGACTTTTGGCTGTGTCTGGGATTAGGGACCCTTCTGGGAGACTGTCCGCACACCATAAGTCCACTCCCCGAAACGTCGGGCGGCGTATCAGCCCAATGTCCCAATTCGGCACCACCTGATAGCCGAAATCATCTCCCTGCATAGCCTGGGACCGAGACACCTCTTCCTTGTTTGATATGTCACCACCATCATATTGGGGGGGCCTCAGCGACCACAATTACCCTTCCCCGACCACGTAGCCCAGTGCTGCAATTCCAGAAAGATGGCGAACAACTCAAGATGTTTATGTGGTACTAGCGGGAGGCTGGTCCAGCGGCCTGCCTTCGATAAAATAGAGGTGAGCCCCAACTTAAACGCATCCATCGTCAGGATGATTTAAATGCATCAATTGTCAGGGTGTTTGATGAGGACATGTAGGCTGTTAAGGACCTCCTTGCCTCATATGAGTGGCAAAATCCACCATTGAAGTTCTGAGGTAACCTTTGTCTTCCGGGGGGAGGAGGTGGGATGTTTACCACTGCCCACAAGTTGTTCATCCGGCCAGCAAAAAACACTAAATCTGACTCCTAATATCATAATATTTCCCGTATAGCCCTACAAGAATTATAAAGTCCCTTTTATTAGAATTTTTTCAAGGTTGAATCGCAATCGCATATGGCCTCTATACTATTAATAGGCAGAGCTGGAAATGCTATTTATGCCTTCCATGATGAAATAATGCCACCTTAAGAAAATGTGACCTCGTGACTTGCTTTGAGGCCATAAAAACTAGTGGATGAGCGTAGAAGTGCTGCCACTATTTCCCGGCTATTCATACTGAAGCCCATTTGTCCAGCAGACCTTTGACTTCTCCGATATTAATTATTCAACTACAAAACTCCTCGTTTTGCGACACATAGACATTCACTGAACCATTCACTGGTATAGTTTTACTAGCTATTACCAAGACAACCATGTAAAAATCTCAAATATTTGGAAAATTGGGGTTGCTTTTAAAAAATGTGCTTTTATTGCTTTATTGGGCCTTAATTGGGCAAAATTTGTTTGCATTTCCTTAAAAATCAGGACAAAATGCAAAATGTTATTCAATTTTGTCCTGATATTTTGAGCCAGGGGAACAATTGTGACCATATTTTAAGCCAGTGCTCTTGTTTTGGCATCCTTACTGTAATCATTAGTTTGGGGCCTGTGTTCTGAATTTTCACGCTAATTGTCATTTCCCTGTCCACACTTTTTCAGCACATTTTTGCATAAATTGAATTCCACTTCGTTCGGCCCTCCCCGGCCCCAGCCGTTACATACTACTATTCAAAGTACCATTTCATGAAAAACGGCTTTGAAGATGTTGAGATTATTTGCGCCATACCGTTAATAGCCCATATATTTTCAATAAACCTAGTTTGTAAAATTTGCCAAAATAAGTTATATTTAAAAAATATTTAACTAATCGACTTCCATTTTATTAGATTCCAAAAAATAAAATAGTCACTATGTGAAAAACACAAAATACATTTCAAGGTGTAAATAAACAAATACGATGCAAAATATGTTATGTGGTGCCTTGTGCAAATACGTCACTATAAGAAAACGCAAAATAGCAATTCTACCATGAACTGAGACATACTTCGGCCAAATATTCACTATGTGAAACGGCGAATATGACGCTATGGGCCTGCGCAGAATAGATTTTCAACAATAGTCATTAATGTGATACGGACAAGTAAATTTGCAATACGTCATAATTAGGTATTATATTTTACTACTTAAGCCATTTTTGAGTTTGAAATTTTGTGAATTTGTAGAGTAGTACAAAACCAACATATATGCCAAATTTCTCCAAAGTCCAATTTAGCAATAGGTCCTATGTGAATGCGCCGACGACTATTGACATTTTTAAAAAATGTCTGCTTACCTGGGGCTCTGTTTACAATTCATGATTTGTTTTCTTTAACCTCAACCAAGGTCCAAATATTTATAATATAATTTTATAGAAAGAGCTGAAAGATAGTTAACCTTCCCCCCCCCAAAAAAAAGCTCCCCCAAACGACCTCACAGTAGAACGTATACTTCATCACAGCAGTGATTACCATCTTGATAGTTCGCAATGAATGTAGGTCCATTGTATGAATGTGGGTCAACTAATGACAACTTTATGTGGTGCATGTTGGGTCCCATCGCTATAGATAACTTATGGAAGTATTTTTGTGCTTATTTTCCTCTGCTTTGTACAAATGGTGATTGGCAAAACAAAAAAATACAGAAACAATGCGCTAATTGTACATTGGTAAGCAGGCACAACTTTGCCAATGTAAAAATGTTCACAGGCACAACTGAACATCGCCAAGTGTAAAACTTCCCAACACAAAAAATAAACACAAATATGTCCTAACTTACACAAAACACTAGGGATTATGTTATAGCCGAGCCCTAAATGGATAGCGTCTAAGTTTTATGTTCTCCATAGTTCCTCTATCCGTTTATCGGGTTACAGCAATACCTATTACTGCTAATGATACCACAAAAAATGCATAGTTGAACTGTGAGCTAGCGGTTGCTGTGTCACTCCCGGGACGACCTGTGAGGGTGTTATTCATCTGTCCAAAGTCATGGGGGAGCGGGAAAGGAGTTATCACATTTTCTTGTTGTTTAAGGGATTGAGCCAGCGAGAACGAGAGAGAATAAAAAAATGTGGAAATGAATGTTTCTACTTTAGTGAGGGGATGAGGGTTTTTTTTGTTTTTGTTTTTTTTTAGTTTGTGTTTTTTTTGTTTTTTTTTGTTTTGTTTTTTTTTTGTGTTTTGGGGGGGTGTACAATTCCATATAATACTTTAATGTAGAAAAAAACACCAAATAGTGAAAACACAAAGACGTATTTGAGTAAATTTGACACATACCGTCTACTGACAAATAGACATACACAGCCGACGGCGTCTCAAAATATGACTCTAAACAGCTGTGATTGTGGTTTACACCAGTAACAGAATAAACAAAGATCAATAATGTTGTGTTTGAGGTCATCAAATGTTGAACATGGTGCACAATAGCACGCTGAAAATCTGTGATATTCACCGGAAAGGCTTTTTTGATCTCAAGTCGGAATTTTGATACGCACGTATCGAAATGACAGAATCAGATAAAAAGTACTGCCTGTCTTTAATACACGGATTTCCAAGCCAAACACTTGCAGGATATGTTACGATACTCTACGGCCAGTAACAAAAATAATAAAAATATGAATTTTGATTTGATTTTTTTCGAGGTTTCGGATAAGCAAATCGCTGCCAATCCCTTTAAAGAGACATGGGAGATTTCCAGAACGAAGCGCCCCAATTTTTTTCAAACCCGGGTTTTTTTTGCTATTTGGAATGCTTTCCAATGTATTAGATCACACCTGAAGTGAATAAGCTGAATGCGCCGTCTTTTGTAATAATATGATGATTTAGTCACTTTCTGTCTGTGCACGACAGAAGTCAAAGCACGGGTTCTCTGGGGACAAGTACGATAGTCGGGCCAGTTCAAAACAAGGTTTGCTGTTTCTTTTGTTACGTGTTGTCCAATAAACCTTCGGAAGTTCTTGTAGGTGGTCTACAATCGATCCTGTGCAATTTGAGAGAAATTCGTATCCTAAAAAAAATCTCCTCCTGTCAATTTAAGGGGTGCGTGGATCAATGTGTTTGGACCCTACTCCCAAAATATACCAACAATGATACTGATAGTCTGTGACCTTATAATTAAATTGTTGAAACACCAGTATCTATATATCTAGAGGCACTCTTGCTATGGAGGGCCACTCATCTATGATAGTCTAGATATTATATGTGTGACCAAATTGTTGCAATAAGTTTCTTTCTACCAGTAAAATACTGTACCACCTTAACAAAAGAATTTATACCAAAGTTTGCCCTAGAGCAAGCTTTTGGACAAAAATGTACTATTTTTGATTCAATTCACAAAAAAAAAGTATCATCCGAAAATCTCTTTTTCTTGTAAATCAGTGTTGTTAATCCCTATAAATTTGGTGTATCGGTTGTTGTTGTAATCTGGTCCCTGACAAAATACATCCCTTTCACACTTTTTGGGTCTACACAAAAAATATATTTCTTGGGAACTCCCAATTTTCCATCATTGCCATGTTATTGGCACATTAAGTCTTACATTGCTTGGAGGGCCACGATTTGGACTTTACTTGCAATGATTTCATAATGTAATTTAGCTTGCAAGAAAGGCTGAATTCCAGTGGTTTGTGGACCCGTTTTAAGTTTTTTTTTGCATAAGCATTCACAGGCTTGTTATTCATATATCATGATGAGACCAACCTCAGAAAAAAAATCACAAGAATCACTGAAAACACCAGCACATCTCCAGGGAAGCAATGCGACCCAAACTGAATGCACACGCACTGTACAGTGATAAATGAGAATCAGGTCGAAGTCATGACAACCCGGCAGCTACAGCCCATAGCCTAACATTTGATGATGACAGCCCCCCAAAGTTATTCATGCATTTTGAAGCAAAAAAATTATAGTCTGCTGGCTACAAGACTGAAACAAGATGACAAGATTGACAACATTCACTGTGATCTTACAAGAATAAAAATACATCGGTCCTCGGACGCATCTTGTGTCGCCTGCCATCGCGGTTTTGTAATGATAGGTCTCATTGACCTTTGACTGGCATGTGACCTTTTAACCTCATTATCAAATGAGGGACCCAATGTTGCACATATGATTAAAGTTGGTTCCAATTTGAAACTTCAACTTTTCAATTAGGTCATTTTACTTTCAGCAATCTTACAACTTGACCTTTGACCTTGGGATGTGACCTTGATTGATGTCCACATGTTACATCTACGATGAATGTTGGTTTAAATCCATCAAAGTAGGCAGATATTACAAGCAAAATGTTACCTTTTTCACAACAACACAGGACACCAAACTACATACAGACTACAGGCCAAACAAGTGCTGCAGAATGGTGAAGGATATTGGAAAGTATTGTGCATTTTGGTTAAAAGCATGAAAACTGGGCACAAAGGTAGGTTTTTTAATGACCGATATTTCTGGATATGGGCCAAAATGTGTTCGACCAAGATGGCGGCAAATTCAAAATGGACGCCACTTGTGTTAAATTAGCCTATTTTTCATCTATTTTTCCCCGTGGATTGTTATTTCATGCTTTTTTCACACTTATGTATTTATAATATAGCATAATAATCCACCATAGGTTACAAAAAGTTCAAAAACAATATTCAAGGTGGCTACTATTCCAAAATGACTGCCAACTTGCAAAATATCTATAAGTGAAGTTATTTCAGGTGTCATTATAACCTTTGTTGGCTTATGTACTATTGAACTTTCATAATTACACAATATTTTTCCATGACTAAAACAATTCAATTGCTGCTTAGGCTGAGAAATTATACGATTATGGTGGCCCATATGACAAATTAAACATATTATGGTAGCCACATTTAACATTGAAAAAGTAGTGGTTTGTTTTTTCTACCTAAAGATAAAGGAAGCAGGGTGTGAGAGCTATAGTATGGGACGGTGTCATTTGTTGCTTTTTTGCTACAATTGGAATTTTTGGTCTTAAAAATGTAGAAATTGGTCCCAGAAATCGAAATCAAATTGGTTACCATTTTTAATCCCTTCCGTTTGGTTGCCCCCCCCCCATCTTGGATTTCAAAATGGCCACTTTCAAACATATTTTGCTCTAGATCTGGACTTCTAAGCAACATAGAATGCTCAAATTGGTGGCCATACCCATGTTTGTGATGCCAAGGAACACATATATAGGCTCTTACAAAGTTGACAATTGTTTTTCATGTGGCAGCCATATTAGATTTCAAAATGGCCACCATTTTTAACATATTAATGTTTTTTGCTATCTATCTGATTCTGAGCAGCAATAGAAAGAAACTCAAATTGATGGCAATACCATGATTTTTGATGCCAAGGCAAACAAATAGAGCATCCATAAATATGCAGATTGTTTCCTTGTGGTTGCCAATCTTGATTTTTTAAAGGCACCATTTTCAATATATTTTATATTCACGGCATGGCTTTTTATTGTTCTTGAGAAGACTGCTGGATATTGGTTTCATTACTTGGATTTGCTCTGGAACACCAAGGACAGCAAAAGAACAATAACCTAAATGAAACCCATATACAAATTTATTACAACATCCAGTTGCTATTGGCTCTCCCGAGATACTACGCGTTAACTGGTTCTGGTGCATCGGATATTGATCTTGAAAGTGCACAACTTTAGAGGTGATGGAGCTACCAGACAATGCAATCCCCCAAAAGCTTAATCTTGGATTGATAGATGTTACTACCAAAACTCCTCCTGATGGTACCAGATAGAGGGTGCCCAGAGGTCTGTATTGGAAAACTAACAAAAATGTTGATGTCCTGAGATATTGGGATTTTCACACTGAGCCGGTGCTTCGGATCCACTTCTGCGATCGATCACAGTCTCTAGACTTCAAACCAGCAACCAAATTCTTGATGATACTTGAACCAACTCTGACACAGATCGAAGTTTGGGCTTTCCACAACATAACCATCGCTAAAGCAAAACAAAGCTTCGTAGACTATTCGCCATGTGAATTTCCGATCAGTCCGTGTGTTCAATTTCACGACGGAAAACACGCTTTTTCTGTGCAGAACAAACAAGTCATATCACTTAAAAAGTGGCCATGTATCTCAGCATTAAAAAAAGTCAACCCAACACTGACGTAAATGTTCTCAGAAAAGAAGTATTTCGTGAAAAGCAGGCAGTCATTAAAATCCTTCTTTTTGGAAAGAGTTTACATCGTAACTAAGGAGTATTGTGATGCGGCTATAGTATTTAGAAAACGGCCTTGACTGCATAGTCATCAAAAACGCAATTCGATCGAAAAAAGTGGATCGATCAACTGCACAGTGTGAAAAGCCCTATGTGGGCTCCCTGATCTCGGATAGATGCAGAAGTTTCCAAGACCTTTAAACATCGGTTCATTCATATTTAATTCGTTCCTCTGTCCAAGTTCACACATATTGTCATATCCGACCCAGCTTCCCGTCTATTCTACTTGATCCAGTACTTTGGCGAAGTTGAATCGTTTTAAATTGCTCTGATGCAAGGCCTATATTTAGGGAGATTTCATGGCTTAGAATGCTCGAACTTCCATTAAAATGGTCTTGTTCCGACGCTATGAGCCCCACCGAGTGAGTTACTGACAGTATAGGGGGGGGGACAGAACCTGCAAATTCAGTTAGTAGCCTCTAAAAAAAGAGTTGGATAGAGCAGCTACTGAAGGTATGCCTCTTTCAGTCTCTCCCAGCGACGTGGTAGCGACAGTTTCTACTGGGCCTCAGTGTTTGGTGTCACTACTAAACGTACTACTAAGATAGCATGGGAGGGGGGGGGGGAAGGAGGAAAAGAACGTCGGGCTGATAGCCTCTCATTGGCCCCGGCAAATGTGGCGCTTTTAGTGCTTCAGAGCAAGGAGGCTTCCAGTAGGGTGGTAAAATGCTACTGAGGAATGACTTTTGCCTAACCCTTATCAGCGCAGCTTAGGTAAGTCAGCCTTCGGGGCAGCCAGAGGTAGCAGGATCCTTGTTTGGGCGAGGTTTGCAGGGGCTACCGTATATCAAGTCTGCCATGCAAAACCATTCATGAGGGCTTTAGTAACGGCCGTCAACGATTGTTCGAGTTTTATAGTTCACTTTCCTTAATCAGTTAAGGTGGTATGTTCATTAAAGACCGAGAATGGAATCTTCCGGCAGTGTTGGAACTTCTTGAAAGATTGGACCACTTTTATGTGAGCTGTTGTTCGCAGTTTCTTTGAAAGACTTGACGTTGAAAAACCGTCTTTTTGGTCGCTGTGGTGTATGCTCTACATTGTACGGAGTACCAAACAAGTATTGGGAGGAGTTTGGTCATTTACGAGAAGTCGGATCATGTTGTTCTTTCGTTCTGGGTCCCTTGGCGAAAGATGAGTGCGTGAATTTTTAGACATGCCCATTCCTCCCAGATTAAATTATGTTTTCTGTGAGGAAGATAAAACTTTGGGTCTCAGTTAGCATCATTGAAAATGGTATCTGGGAGAAAACTCGAACAATCAGAGGCGATTATCAGCATACTTTTTGTGCCTCTAAAAACCTTACCGCCTTGGTAGATGGTACATTACCCGGTGGGTCCTGGAGATCATGACAGACAGAGAGGGGTGGTCATTCGCACCTCAAGGTCATGTTCTCAGTCATAGTATAGAGATATGCTTCTTCATACGCCTTTTCTATGTTTTTTTATTTTGTTTGGTAAAGGTTCCATCACTTTACCTTAGAAATTAGTATTAATACAGTATATGTAATCATGGTAGTTCTTAAAGATGGCCGATAACATGCAATGGGTTAGTAGGACCAGGTGACTTGTTGCTCACACCCTGTGGGAAAAGAACAGAAAGATAAGACATTGTGTAATGCTTAATGAGGTGTAAGATACAGGGACAGAGAAATAAGATCAGGATAATTCCAATCAAGAAGTATTTATATCGATTAGGTGGAACTTGGACATATTCGCTTACACCTGCACCCAAATATGGTATGGATTGGCTGTTACCAGTGGAAAAATTTGATAATTGGAATGGGCCGCATATTTCAAAAGTGGTCAGCATATCACCCAAAGTAACGTAATAAATGAACCATATGGTGGTATCTGAAACCACTTTTTAGTCAATCTACAGAATATGGTTGCCATTTTTGGCGCCATTTTGAATTGGTCTAAATATTCAAAAAACTGTCCAGGATATCTTCTAAAAAAGTGATAAATTTTAAAAAGAATGGACTACTTTGAAATAAGTTATTTCAAGGAGTTACCTAATATAGCAGATTGTTTTTAAATTGGCTGCAATTTGAATATTACAGCCATTTTCAATCATCCAGACATCCAAAAAAACCTGTCCAGAATATCCCTCTTAATATAAAGGAAGATATTTGTGGAAGGAAATTACATAGGATAGTTATGTCATGGAATTGCCATGTTAGAGCAGCAGCCTATTTGAAATTGGGCTGCCCATTTTGGACCGCATTTGAAATGGCAGCCATTTTGAAACATGCCCAAATCCAAAAGTGTCAAGCGGTATCCCTCTAAACATAAGTGAAAGTACTTCATGCAGGAACTTAGTATTTGATCTATTAACTATGAATCTGCCTAATATGGCAGCCCATTTTGAAAATGGCCGCATTTTGAAAACGGTGGCCATTTTGAATTGGGCCCATATCCAGAATTGTTAAGCATGTTCAAATGTACATCTGTGCCAAATTTCACGCTTTTAACAAAAAAATGCCACTTTTTTTTTTTTTTTTTAAAAAACAACAACAGTGGATAAGTGACCCCTATGTGTCTCCTGCCTTAAGGCAGGGGTGACACACAAAAAGTGCCAGATGAAAAACCAGGCGGTGGTCAACAACGTAGTGATCTAGAAATAGGCTCGGGGAGAAATAGAAATAACTTTATCTATAGGTGTTGAATTGACAGCGACTTTGAGAAGTGTCCAAAGGTTCAGAGTATTGTAATTTTGTTGGTCTGATGAGACTTGTATTTAAACCCGGGGGGGGGGGGGGGGGGGGGGTGATTAAAACCTGGGTGTAAATGACAGTATGATCACAAACTTGCATTTTAAGAAATCTTTCATCTCTACGAGGACAAGAATAATGTTACAACAACTTCCATTGGAAGCACAATGCATTGTGGGAAACTACTGATATCTTCTCTTCCCCCACGGGTATCAGGGTATAATCATTTTTCAGAGGGTTCAACATACTTCAACTAAAAACCAGTTCTCCATGAAAACCCAAGATTATTCAGTAAGTGAGAAGAAATGATAAAGATAAAAAGGGCATGGGGAACAGTTCAAAACACATTCTTTCAAGGGGAACAAGCTTTTCATATCCAATGATACACTCTAAACAGCATCAAAGCAAAACACAAAACAAAAAAGGGAAAGTTTTAATAAAAAACACCTAGAGTGAAGGAGGCATTCACTTTAATATTCCCAGAATTTTATCAAGGATGACAAGAACTTAAAAAAGTTTACGTAGCAGCTTTTATAGTTTTATTATACTTGTCTGCTACAGTATATTTAGTTTGTGTGCCAGTTTACAAACATAGAATCTGTTAAGAGTGGACAAGAAACTCTTTGGGCCGTTTACTTATGAAATGCCTTTTTCCTAGAGTGCTTCATAATAAATTTTACACATTTTGGGTTGGCCAGATTTTTAAACCCTGATGGGAGGGTCAAGAATCATCAGTGTATTTTAATTTATTTATTTTTACATTTTATTTAACAGAAGTTAGTAGCCTCATCAGTATTTTAGTACTGCTCTCCCTGAGGGGCCCTTTTTAAGTTAACACTTTTGTTTATACAAGTTATACCAAGTTTTAAAGATCGTTTTTTTTTGCAACAAAAATAAATGAAATACAAATACTTAAAACCTTCCAATTAAAAAGAGATAATGAACTAAAGGGAAATTACATAAGTGTTTATAATATGTTTGGAAAACAGGTACTGAAATATGGTAATATGGCTATTAATCTAATATGAGATGGGATTACTATTCCAAAGTTTAACAGCACGGTTAAGGAAAAGTACGTAATCTTGAATTTGAGTTGTTCTACTTAGGAATAGTTAAGGAGCAACTTTCCTGATATCTTGTAGGATATGAATGCTGAGAAAGAAGACGTATGTATAAAATTAGAAACAAGGTAAGTAGGTGCAGATTGTTAAACATTTGAAAATACAACAGTACATGCAAGATCCTGTTTGTGAAGGTCTGGACCAGCCAAAGCTCATTGTACATGTACATCAATGGTAATTGGTGTAAGATTATCAGCAATTAAATATGATCCTGGCAAGCTTATTGTGAGGGAATTTTGCAGAGATGCTAAATTGGTTTTGAGTGGTGGTACATTTGAAGACTTCGTGCCAGATTTACAAGTGTCCTCAAATTTCAGGAATGTTCATTGTGTGTGATCAAGATATTATAAGCATCCACAGTGCAGTTTACATTTATGTTCAAGACTATTTTGTTATAAAGGAGATCTTTCCATTGATACAATTTATTCTTGATTTTACCATATTTTTAATTTAAGTACCTTCAACTGTTGTGGAATGCAAGAACCTAGAAAATGAAAAGGTTTTCTGTTTTTCCATTGAAATGATATTAGTTTACTCCAAGAAACCCACTCCTTTTAATAATGAAAAAACTTTGGTAAAATGTCAGTCTACTTAAAACGAGAGAAGTCAAGATGCTGGGTGTACTCCAGAGGTGTGGCGGTGAGTTGTGCAATGAGGGGAAACAAAACAATTTAAGTGACAATTCCCATAATCCTAACGTCCCTTAACTGCATTTTTCCACTTTTCAAAAAGCACGGAACGGACCCGTTTTGTTTTGGTGGGAAATTGCCCCTAGATCTAACAAGAAAAATAACGCTTACCACCCTTTTTGCGGTGGGTGCTCGGTCAGGTATATGTAGTCTTTTTCAGACAGAAAAGGATGTTTGGGATATAGGCCTTTAAGCGTGTGAAATTCTGTTCTTGTTAAGGCCAACAAAAAAATCAATGTTTGTTTCCCCCCCAGTAGGTAGTCCAAAAAACTAAATGTAAAATGGCATTTTTTTATTTTTAATTTTAAAAAAACAAATTGAAAGAGGGCTCCAGAAATTGCCTCAAATTGGCTAAATGGCAAGCCAAGAGACAGTTTGCAAATCATACTTGATGGCCAATATTAGTTTATAAAACAAAAATATTGATTTTGATCACTTGGAATCTTATAAAACATTGAAAAATTCTATCATCTGTTTTTGTTTAACATTGCAAATCCTCAGTATTAAATAAAAAGAAAAAACAACAAAAAATACAGTAAAATGGCTCCAAAGTAATGCATGTGGCCTACTACTGGCAAAAAACTGGATGAATCCCATGCTGACGCCAATATTCCATCACCACTGGCTCCACCAACCATTACCTAACCCATTGGATCCTGTATTCATCAAATACCGGAACTACCCCCCACCCATCAACCATCAACTCCATCACACCAGGGAATAATGACTTTGTCCTTCCTGTCAACCACGGATTTTTCAGATGCATCAACAGGGCAGCAAAACGCTACAAGGAATAACTATATAGGTTAAAAAAACATAATTTTTGCACAATTTAATTGCTTAAGGTACGTTTATATCAGGATTATTAAACAGTAAAATATAGATGGACATGAGGATTAGGAAGGGATGTGTATGGCCCAGGCCAGGAGATAGTAACAGAAAATAGTTAAGTACTCATTAAAAACTGCTGTTTTCTAAACTTTATTACAACTTTGAAGAAAAAATGAATTTTCTTACCATTTGACATTTCCCCAATTTTTCAATTTCAAGGAAATTGTAGAACAGAAGTATTAAAACTAATTCCGCTGTTGACCTGATATAATGGTCAGAATGGTCAGAGTTCTTAAACCCTGATCTATGTTATAAAGCTAAATTGCATTGAAATAGACATTCCCATCCTGTCAGGCCACCCAACTCACCACAAATCACCCATTTACTAAAGGAAAACTTTCCCACTGTCAACCAAGTATTATTCACTGAGCCCATCAAACCAAAGTACTTACAAAAATTTGTCAGTACAGGATTCTCCATGCAACTTTTGGTTTTTTTTTTTTCAATTTTGGCTTTCTGGCTTTCTTATAATCGATTCATCTGATATGTGACCCTGTACCATTTTTGCAGAGGTGAAAAATTCAATTAGGGACTTCTGTTAATCTGTTATGGTGGGAAGGGTCAAGGCCTGAAAATACAATATTGTGGTTTCCATTACATGCATGTGAACTTGTATGTAGTGGCAGGTGAGTGGGGTTATATGACGGAGTTAGTGTCCTCCAAATTAATCCGGTGTGGCACGTGCATTTGAATTCATTCATTTTCACCTCCTGACTGAATGAACTAGGTCCAAAAAACTCAAGGGGGACAAACGTTCAACGCGAATCGACTATAATAAACTGTACGGGGGGGGGGGGGGCTGCTGTGCGCCCAAAAAATGGGTTCTCCGAAACTAGGTTGTCAGAACATTTAAGAAATAAGCTGTGATCTCCCCCTCAATTCCCAGCTACTTTTGAGGGGTTTGAGAAAATTTGGTAGAAGGTGGATTTGGGCATGAACAGTGGTCTCTGGAAAATGGTCCTAAAATGCGGCGGTCACTGGAACTGAAAAGGCCTGAAAACCTGAACTGGAAAATGAGGGGACTTATTTTAAGTGGCTGACATAACCCATACTTCCGCCCAAGTGAGAACGCCCCCACCCCAAACCTGTACCATTGAATTGTTTTGCTGTCATATCCAGCCCTTTAAACATTTGTTAATTTTTATGTACCACATGGCTTGTACCAGGAACATTAATTGCCAAGTCACACACACAGCACATATACAAACACCACACCACACACACTGTACACATAAACAATAGTTCATGAAATAATGAAGTGGCATTCAAAGGAAAAAAAAAGTAATAATTTTTTAGTAGTCAACAAAAAACTTTATAAATTGTAAGATGGGGCGGAAAAGAAGAAATGTCTGTTGAAAAAATATGTTATGACTACCTATACCTCAGCTGTAAAATTCTGGGCATTGCTATATGAAAAGAACTGCCGAGTGTCAGGGTCACTTAGCCAAAAAATTAAATATCCAGGCTTACACATAAGCACATGTGGTTTATTAATATCTAATTACTGACCTGATGTCCAAAAAATGGTTCCATTGTTCGGTAGAGACCTTGTAAACAATGCCTGCAAAGAGTCGCCAGACAACTACAGTGAACCAAGAGTATGACTATGATGTTAGTCTAACAGAAAGGGTTTTTGTTACAAAGTGCTTACAAGTGTAACAACTTTCTGTGAGTTTCGGATAGTGATGCCATGTTTCTTGCGGGGAATGTATTCCAAGGGGGGTGGGTGGGGGGTGAAGGGAGGGGCGTGTTTGGCGGCCTTCCGCCACCTTTTGCTAACTCCTCCATATAACTGTTTGTTTTCATGACGTGGAAGTAATGGGAAATAAAGTTGGATGAACATATTGATCTATCACCCAGCACTCTGTTAGAGACTTACTTCGTAAGCCAAAACAAATACTGCAAGTTAAAAAACTTGTGAGATTCTCCTCGTCGGTTGGTAAGAGAGAGGAGAGGTTTGACAACATTTTCTGGGGAATAAGAGTGGAAAAGTCTGAAATAAGTCTGACCTTTGACCTACAGACCTGTCTGTCACAGCGCCAGTAGCAGTAGATACTAAGGTCCTGTGGTGCAAGTGTCATCAGATCAAGTCAGAGGTCTGAGGGTTAACAGGTGGAGATTGACAGACTGATGGACAGACAACAGATTCCCTATGACAAAATCCCCCATGCCGTTTTGGAACGAGGGAGATTTCACTATGACAAAAATACCATAGTGACCTTTGGTTTTGGGCCAGGGGGGATAAAAATGGAGATGTTTTCCTTTTTGTAATAAATGTGAGTTTTCACACATAGCCCTTTTAGACTGTGATGTTGCTCTCGATAATAATTGCCTATTATACAGTTCCCATCATGTTTCAACAATGATTGTACTACTTACATTATACATCTAATTGGAATTGAATTTTTCAGCAGAACCTTTGTAATTGTTTTGTTTCTGTTCCCATTGCCATGTGTGTGCAGGCAGATTTTTGTTTGGTGGGTGTTGGGTAGGGTGCAGATGTGTGTGTGGTTATTGACATTTATGACTTTTTGATTAAACAGCCTTTGTAACAAAGAAGTTAATAAAAACCAAGACAGGATTCACACCAGTAAATAACTTGAGAAACAGGTAAGTCCACCCCCACTTCAAATGAGGCATTTTTTTTTTGCGTGACCCTCGCTAAGTATTACACTAAAAACTGAGAAGGAAATTGCGAGACCTGGTTGCAATCATGGTTGCTATCAATATCAGGTATAAAATTGTAGGTATTATATCAAAAAAAGGTGTCATTGATATGTTATTTTGATCCGACAAACCAATTTTAACCGTACTCTTACAGGGAACCACCTGAGATGGAATAAGTGCTCTGACCTCCAGGGTCACGGTGCATGCTAGCTTCCCTGGTCCAGTTCACGCTCGAAAATCGTTGGGGATTAAAACACCTAATTTCATATTGTGGGTTAGGAGATATGATGGACCTTCAAGCAGATGTTAGCTCTAAGGTCTGAGATGTTCCACTGAGGAGGACAATGACGGTTTCATCTCGGCCATTTTGTACTGGAACGAATGGGACCAGGATGTAGTGGTGGGAATAACATAATAGGATTCACACCAGTAATAAACTTGAGAAACAGGTAAGTCCGCCCCCACTGCAACATGAGCGGTTTTTTTTTTTTTGGTGGACCCTCGCCTAATTATACCCTAAAAACTGAGATAAATTGCAAGGACCTGGGTTCACAATCATGGTTGCTATCAATGATTAATATTAAGTATAAAATCTGTAAGGAATATCAAAAAAAAAAGGTTGTCATTGATATGTGTATTTTCTCAGCCGACAAACCAATTTTAACAGTATTCTTACAGGGAACACCTGACTGAAAAAGTGCTCTGATCTCCAGGGTCCATGGTGCATAGTAGTCTTCACGGTCCAGTAGCTCGAAAAATTTGGGGATAACTACCCTAATTTCATGATTGATGGGGTAGGGGATATGATGACCTTCAAGCAGAATGTTTAGCTTTAAGGTATGAGATGTTCAATTGAGGAGCAAATGACGTTTTAATCTCGGCCATTTTGTACAGGAACGAATTGGCCAGGAGTTAGTGGTGGGAAACCTATAGTATCACAATGGGCTGTCAAAAAAGTCTTATATGCGATGAAAAAAGATCAAAAAATGCAACATTTGAATATGTTTGACTTCAGTTTATAAAAAAGATTGTTTATCAATTGATACAGGGTAATAGTGTCGATCACATGCACCCCTAAATAGTTGGTGTTAAGTTTAAAATCAACTAGCCTAGAGGGCATTTTTTTAGTACAACAGGCTCTTAAGAAAAAATAGTCGAGGGGTTTTGAACCAATCCTCCCCAAAATGCATTGCATGTGGCCTATACTATACTGTATAAATAATGTCAGTACTTAGGGTTAAAAAGTGTTCCAAAAGTTTAAGAACCCAAGACATTTCATGATTAATGCTATAAAAATTCAGTAAGAAGTAATAAATATAACAAACATTTATAAAGTGCCTTTTTTTCCACACGGGATACAAAGTGCATAAACAAAAAGAGGGATTGATTGCAAGACAAAAGAACAAACCTAAAATAAAACAATTATGAAAACAAAATAGGTTTGAGCAGAGATTGAATTTGTCAACTGTTGGAGCGCTCTACGATATGATGGGGAGATTACTTTTTTTTAAATGCATTAAATAGAAGGTTGCAAAAATCCAAGCGAGACAGGATTAGTGACCCAATGATGTTAGCACATGTATCAAAGTCTATGAACCTATGGATACAGTAGATATTGCGAATTGCCAGGTTTATGAACGGCTTAGTTTGGCTTGTGACACGCGTTCTGTAAAGCTTCATTTTGTGGAGTGCAATGACAACACCCAGATTAATGGATACTGGAAGATGTTGGGATGATAAAATCACCAAGGGAGATTGATCCATCCCAAATGATGTTGTTGTTTTGTAGATTGAAATAATAAAAAAAAACTCTGTCTGTCATGGATTGAGTTTGAGTTTGTTTTTTATCATCCAAATATTTAATGTCATTGACCCATTGAGCAAGTTTGAAAATTGCACAGTGGCATCACCCTGAACAGCAGAATCAACTTCAATATAAAAACCTGAAATGTCATCAGCAATAGAAGTGGATTTAATCAATTTATGCTTCTAAAATAATTACGGCCAATAGCCTGAGTAAAGCACAATCCGAAGGGCCTACAACAGAACCCCTGGGGTATCCATAACGCTTGAATGGTATAGTGTCAGAGTCACCGCCTGAAAGTGAGACACGCAGATCTTTCTCCAATGGTTTTGAACCATGTTTTGCAGAGTGGCCAGTAATACCAAATGCATGATCAGAGTATTAGGAGTATTGTGGAATCAACATGTCACATGCCTGGCACTGAGGTCTAACATGACATAGAAGATGTCTTTTTGTTGGCAAGAGCACAAGGAAATCATTCTGAACACAAGACAATGCGTCTCTGGTGTTAGCCTTATAGGCAGATGGCATAGGTTCACGTGCCAATTTATTGATATACTATGAGCAGTAATCTGAGCAGCACATACTTTTCAATATTTTTTGAAAGTGCAAGTCAGCGACTGGGCGGTAATTCTTAAGCTCGTTCTGTATTCAAGCTCTTTGATAGCTAAAAAGAGCCCCCGTCAAAGTCGGGTATTTTAGTGCTAATAGATTTTTGTGGGATCACATGACCCAGAGGTGAAATTTCCCCAAAACTGGTGCATTTGTGGGATTGACTTAAAGGTGCAATCGAGATTTCATACACATATCAGGTGTCCTTAAAAAATTGAAAGTATTAATTTTTTGCCCAGATGTAAAGCTTTCCATCAAAATGTCCCCCATCTGAAAGGATTAAGCTGAGAAATGTTTCTTCTTTGGTACAAAAATTTTGACATCTTTAATTTCGTAGGAACAAATACGAAATTCCAAGAGCTATGTTTTATATGAAATAATAAGCAAATCAATCACCTTTCTTCTGTCTTTAAGACATTTCTGTGGCCAAATACAAAGTAATAAATCTATTGAGTATCTACTTCTAGAAGTTAACTATTTTGAGTTAATATTTGGTTGCCTCAAAATCTCTTGTTGCACCTTTAATAATAGTGGTCAAGGATAATTTAATGTGGCAAAACCCCCAAATGCATATAAATAAGTACATCAATACAGATTGCAATCTGTCTTTGACAATTTGATGTGGCCCAGCATGACCCCACGCACAATCTTTTTCAGTACTACTATTTACTCTTCTTCTCCAACAAATTAACTATAAATTCCACATTTGTGCTTTCACGCTCTCTACATCATACATTTAACATGGTTGGCTGCCTAGACTTTTTTGATTGAGCAACATCCATACATCCATTTCCATACCTAATGGGTCTTCCAGAGAAATGTCCTCAATCCCATTTTGATATGTGTGGATCACAAAATTGTTTTTATCCCCCCTTATTAGAACCAAAACAGTTTTATCATGATATGAGTCACTTGTGGACTAATCAAAGGCTTTCATATGCCCACAACTTGGTGCCAATTATTATACATTTTCGTATTTCACCGAATACGTGTGTTCCGGGGTTAAATATAGGGACATTTTGTGACATAGAAGTGACATCAGAATAAGTGTAAAGCACGAAAGGGTTGTTTACTTCCTTTATTGATATAGGTGGGCAGAATATAAGTAAAACAACATATGAACATATCACATTTAAATATTTCTTCGTTATGTTCACTGTATCTTTTCTATAAAGTTGCCAGAGCATGTGTAACATTTGGTGTACGACTTTAAATGTTTTTGTTACATATTGAAAGCGTGTGTGACTTCCATATTTTTTTTTTTTAAATGTTTTTTGAGATGGCTTCTGAAATAACTGCAGGTACAAATCTAACAGTATTTAGAGACAATAAATTTTTGTCATATATCAGATTTTCACAAAATGGGAATCAAGACGTAACTGTGTGTCCGATGTCCCGTTATATTTAATGGCGTTTTGTCTGTATTTTCACTGTTAAGCAAGGCATGCATTTTCCATACCATGTTGAGAAAGAACTTGGCTAACTATTTTTTAATAAAAAAAGTCCCTTTCACCTCTGTCTTTTTGTGAGTTGGCCCTTTGAATAAGTGGTGTCGGGACCTTTCACACGTTGCACTGCCAGTCGAGTAAAACGGTATTATTTCATGGAAAATGCAGACTTACAGCCCTCATTATAATGTTGCAAAAAGACAACATTTCCCATCTACAAAACAATTCTGATAATTTCTGTATGATACAATCACTTTATTAGGCATGCTATCAACATGTAACAATGACGCCGGTGTCCCAGTGTTACATGTTGATTTCCCCACACTAACCATGGGAAGTACATATGACTTTCTCAATATTGCAATTTGGGCTGGGAATTTTTCTGTCAAATTAAACTTCGATTGATGTTGATAAAGTGTATCAGAACACTTGGAATGCAAGAATTTATCTAAGTATGTATTTTGCCATTTTTACATCATGTCACACTTTGAGGACATTTTTCATGGAAAGACCCATATCTAGCATAGCCAACTGAACACTTAAAGGGATAAGCCTTGATTTGCTAATCTGAGACATCGAAAAAATCATCAAAAGTCTATTTTTTGTATTTTTGTTACTGGCAATGCATGTCGAACATTTGACCTGCAGTGGTTGGCTTGAAAATCCGTGCATTAAAGACGAGGCAGTACTTTTTCATCTGATTCTGTATTTTCTTAAGTGCATATCAAAATTCCGACGAGATCAGAAAGCGATTTCCCGGTAATATCCCGATTTTAAGTGTGATATTGTGCACCCTAGGATCAATACAGTTTGACCTCAAGCACAAACATATTGAACTTTTTGTTATTTTGTACTGTGTAACACCAATCAGCTGCTTAGTGTAGATTTTGAGATGTCTATTGGCAGGAGACGGTATGCCAAATTTCACAAACATACAAAATCAAATCTTCATTTTTTCACTATTTGGTGGTTTTGTTCTACACTAAAGCCGTTTATATTGATTGTACACACTTAGCCTTGATTATAAAAGTTTAAAAAATCGAATTTTTTACTTTTTTTTATTCTGTCCGCATTATCGCTGCTATCCCTTAATTTGCATTTCAATCATGTTCAAATGCATAATTTTCAACATACGCTCTATTTTGAAAAGGGAACAGTTCTTTTGTCATGAGGCAGCCCCTGGGCTGGTATGGCAAGGTCTCATGCTTGTCATCAGTTGCACATGATTACAATGCTGTCAGCTCGCGTGCTCACGCACACATGCGTACAATGTATGCACACACACCCCAATACGGACCCGCAAAAACACCCCGACAGACGGACATGTTTCATGAGAGTATACTCTGTGTGACACCGTCTTTTTTTAAATTAGACCACAAATTGAAAATTAACACAAGCACTAATAGAAGAAGTGCATAATAAGAATAAATTCCACATGTATTTTCAGGTAGTGTAGTGCACAGCTAACAATTAAAACATGCACAATCCCGTTAAAAATATGACATTCAGGGTGTGCTTGAAAGTACATGAGACTTTCTTTTTTTGAGGATACAACTTTCTCTCAAATGTGCACGGATCGATTGTAGACACACTACCAAGAACATTTCGAAGGTTATTGGACAATCAAGTACAAAAGAAAACTGCAAACCTTGTTTAGAAGTTTCCTGCTATCCTATTCGTCCCTATAGAAACCATGCTTTGACTTTTAATTATGTGGTAAGCATGTCTAATCTATCAAGGGCTCAGTTCAGTAGCCTTGACTGGGCAATATGTTAACAACAGCTGACTCATGCAATTTCTGTGTATCATAAATCGTACTAAATACAAGGTAATGTTATTTCTCAATACATGGTGAATGAAAGCTCAATAGAACCGTGCCCTTAGAAATTGTGATTATATTAGCTCATAGTGTTTCTGGCATGTGAGAAAATACACTGTATGCATTATGCATAAACTCAAAGGTTCTAAAAAAATGGAGTGTGGCCCTGGAAATGTCCACTTGTTTCTTTCCACTAAAATCTCCTAGTGTTCCTTTAAGGTGGTTTGACCCCAGTCGACATCCTTGCCCCCCCCCCTTTACTCCATCAAAATTTGAGATTTTGGGTATCAGAAGAAAGTTCAGGTTTTTCTCATTATACTTCCAATTGAGATTTTAGTTGCAAACCTCTCCAAATGTGTATAGAAGTGGGGAAGGGGGAGGGGGAAGGGGGAGCAACAACATCAGGGGGGCGGCGCCAGGGGGGTGGCAGTGAGGGGCGGCCACCCTCCTGAGAGTTTCAATTAGGAAAACGGGTTTTACTCATAAATTGCGGAAAAATTAGGGGTTTTTACCAACATTAGTTGATTTTGTACTGTTTTCCCTGATGTTTCGCCCTCCTATGATTTATCCTGGCGCCGCCCCTGTACCACATTTTAACACACCCACACAGTCCTCTGAACCAATTTAGTGGCACATTTTTTGCAGTGCATACCCGACCTTTGCAAATGATTTTCAGGGAACCTCTGACTGAAAAAGTGCTCTGACCTCCAGGGTCCATGGTGCGGTGCATGCTAGTTCTCACGTCCAGTAGCTGGAAAAATTTTGGAGCTCACTACCGCTAATTTTCATGATTGATCGGGTAGGAGATATGATGATCTTCAAGCAGAGTGTTAGATTTTAAAGTGGGGGTGGGCCCAATTTTAAGTCTATAAGTTTTTTTTTCACTTGTAGAATGGCCTTCTCCCCAATCCTCTGAAAGTTTCCGCACCGATATTCCACCCGTTTTGATGTAAGAGCTAACAATCATGATTTTACAATCCTCATGAGATTATGTGTAAAAATTACTATTGGTCGACCAAAGAGGGGCACATTTTCGCTCAGTAACTTCCAAACCATACGCCTTTAGCCCTAAGATTTCACAGGGTAATAGATAATAGTAGCTTTCTTCTGCTCCAAATTTTTGAACTACTTCCGGTAAAATCGGGGTCCCTGGGACGAGGCTATTACAATCGGGCCCTGGACCTTTAGGTCGAAGAAGTTCCATTGAGAGAAATGACGTTTTTTCATCTTGGCCCATTTTGTACAGGAACGCATGGGACTCATATTTAGCGGTGAGAAAAAACATATGAGTATAATATGTAAACAAATCTGAAAATTTCCTGCCACATGCATGCATTGTGCACTAGTTCAGAAATGCAGGAGTACATAATTATGTGTCATAATGTACCTCTTTGTCCCATTTTTAATGATAAATTCTTTTTGAAATTGTGGCATGATGCATTACAGGCCTTAGCAAATACTTCAACTTCAACTTCAAATTATTTTCATTAAAAATCAGGTACAAAAAAGAAATACAGATTGACAAAATTTATGGAGGAGTTGACCAAAAGGCAAAGAACCAGACGGGGTTCAACCCCTGAAAGTAATGTACAACATATCTTAAGGTAAGGACCATAAACAATCAAACAAAACCAAACAAACGGGCAGTGAACATGCACCCTGATTCAATTGCTCAAAATTGCCATCAACAGCATTTGAAAGAGTAAACAAAAATAATGCAAAAAACTATCTTTATATTGCGAAATTAGTTCAATTTTAAATTGTTTGCCGAAAGTGTGAGGGGTATGATTATAGAATTTTGTAGATGTTTCCCTAAATTCCCCAGAATGGACGGACCGGATGTTCGAAGGATTCTGATCCGTGAAATTTTCTTATTTCTCGTTAATGTTGTAGTTGTAATATTCTTCCAGTACCCTACTGTGAATGTCAGACCTTGCTAAAATAGCCGTTAAAATACTTCGGCAATTTGTTAATTAATGGAAGTATGTAAATAAATATTACAAAGCTCTAGTTTGTATATATCTCCTATCTTTAAGGCATTATATCTGGCAAATAAGGTTGCAGTATGGCTTCTGTAAGGGCTATTCGATATTGTCCTCACTGCCCTTTTTGAAGCTTTAGTAATTTATAAGGTACGTGTTTACAGGGTGTCCCCCTATTAAGATTCCATAATTGATATAAGGCAAAACTAGATTACAGTATAGAGAGTAATGAAGTATACATCTGGCGCATGAAAGTTTTAATTTGTTTTAAACACACATGTTTCTTGAGATGGTTTTGGATAGATTATCACATATCAATATGATAAAATTCATGTTTTGGAAGATTATCAATAGACATTTCCAAGTAAGGTTTTCATATAATTAATACATATAAAATATTAACATTGCTAATTTAAAAACTGTACATATTTTGCAAATGAAATTTATTGAAAAAAAATTAATGCTACATTTTTATA